>JAMKCH010065369.1:0-192151 GCA_023653785.1 Ophioderma brevispina | reverse complement strand
TATCTTGCGCCGGCCCTGAGTTGAGTGTCCATCCCCGGTGCAACCCTCGCTAATCTGGGGTCATTAACCACTCATTACATAGCGGAATTGCTCAGATGACCCACTATTCAGTGCACTTTCAGTAGACGGGTGTTTTACAAGGTGCCCTTTTGGGGAAAGACTCATTCGATAGGTTCATTTTTTCAGAGGTTTATTACTCGAATGTGTTTGAATCTGAAGGTTTGGTTTATTCCGAAAGAAATAAGGTTCGTTAATATTTCCGAAAATTATTCGTTAGCTTATTCCGTTTTCGGATCAACGAACCTATTTCATTTTTTGGAATCAACGAACCTTCGATTAAGAACCTTCTGATACACACCTTCGATAAACTAACATCGGAATTACTTCTACCTACATCGTATCTTAAAGAACCCTATACGGGTCTTTAATTAACATCCGACTATAAGGGTTCTTATTTTAACGTTTCTAGAAAGAATTTGTCTCTTGATAAGTAATTGTTTCTTTTGGTTTCTATAAGAACCCCCATAACGAATTTTCATGGTGATATTTTTTTGCAGAACCAAACCACAAAAGTCTGTATAGCCAAAAAAAATGGTTCCTTCGTATACCTTAAAACAACTTACCTTAAAAACCTTCAAATCCATTCAAAAGTTCTTTGTTGACAAGAAAGAAAGCCCCTTTTGTGTGTGTTTATAACATATGGGCTAGATCTTGATCAAAATGTAAAAAAAAAAAAAAAAAAAAAAAGTTCTGATTAGGCCTATATCGAATCAATTATACACGCAATACAATGCAAGACAACAGCATATATAGGTATATTTTGGCTTGTCGCCCTGGGATGTACTTTTCTTGATATACTATTTTCAACACTTCCCCAAAAAAAAGAAAAATTTACCCGAGGTGAAAAATGTTAGACATCTCTTAGTTTATCAGGTCTCAGGCCGTTTTCAGCATTTCTTCGCATTTCAGAATCCTTAAGAATGTTCACTATTCCGAAATAGGGTTCGCTATTACGAAATTAAAATGTGTTCGTTATTCCGAATTTTGAAAAGGTTCGCTATTCCGAATCCTAAGGGGTAAATACCAGTTCTGAATTCAAAAAAGGGGTTTGTTATTCCTAATATTAACAAATCTTCATTTTCCGAATAAGCTAAAGGGTTCGCTCTTCCCCGAAACCAGATACCGCATATTTCTTTATTCAGTCGATTTCAGAAAAGGTTTGCCAGCGCATTCCGATTTTTTTTTAAAGAACCTTTGATTAAAAAAAGACAATTATGAACAAATGAAGTGTTAGTTTTAAGGGTTAGGGTAATGAATATATAAGGGTCAGGGTTTCCGGTTATATGTTTTAGATTGGGTTTAATGGTTAGGGTTAGGGTAAAGTTAGTTTGCCAAACAATTGAGTGTGTCATCCACCAAAAAAGACACCTTATTTTGTGTTATTTCATTTTATTTAAATGTGTTAAAAGCTAATTACTTCTAATAAAAGTGGTAATTATATTTGTGGCATCAATCACCGGCTTCAAGTATACTTCACCATGCTTCATTTGTTCTCCATGTGAACAAAAAATCGGAATACGAACCTCTGTGTGGAAATTCGGACAACAAAATAGTCCTATTTGGGTTCGGAATACACCCTTTTTCCACATTCGGAATAACGACCTTTTTTTTTTTGTTTGAAATGCGTCATTGCGAACCCTTAAAACCGGAAACTCGAAATAACGAACCTTCCAAATAACGAACCTTCGGAATATCGAAATTACCCCCAGATTTTGTTTTTATTATACGTTATACCCACGCACCATAAACGGAATCAATAATATCCTTGCCAAGATCTGGCGTTGTTGATAAAGAGTCCAAGGATTTTAGCAATTCTTAAAACAAAAATGACATCGGCATGTCTTTTGCACCATACCATAATTTTATTTTTAAATTGGGAGGCATTTGCAATGGAACTTTACCCCGGAATGACCCCTAAAGGGTCAAAGTAATAGACACAAATAAAGGGGGTCAGCCCGATGTCCGAACACCTTAAAATACGGGAGTCAAATATGCCCTACTACAAAATAAAAATGACGACCCATTTAGCAAAAACAACTAATTTATGCCATGGGTTAATATTAGAACAATTTTTACTCAAGGGTCATTTTATTTGTAGTCGATACATACTTGATCCCCTTATTTTTGAAGGGTCTTGGTCCCCCGTATTTTTTAAGGGTACTTTGGTCCCGATCTTTTTGAAGGGTCTTTGGTCCTGAAAGGTGTTTTGTTCGATGGGTCGTTGTTCCAGTAGAAACATATAGGGGAGTGTTTTTTAGTCCGAAGGTTTTTTATTCCGAGGGTGGTATAATTCAGAATAAGAAAGGCATTTGTCCGACGAAAAAGTAGGGTTTTGATCGAAGGGTCGTTTGTCCAAGAACAGTACAGTTGGTGTTCCGAATGGTTTTTTATTCCGAAGTTTTTTAGTCTGAATGGTCGATGTTCCGAAAGTCGGAATATCGACCTATCGGAATAAAAAAAAAAATGGTCGGACTAAAATCATTCGGAATAAAAAAAACACCCCCTTCAGGCAGACCACGATCGACCCTTCGGAACAAAACTCCTTTAGAATAAAAAAAAAAAACCCTGCCATGGAGATTCAAAAACCTCCTGAAATATGCATATAGACTTATTTCATGTGTTATTCACACCCATGCCAATATAAATGGTCCTGATCTCTTTCATAATCTTTATCCAATTTATTGTCCAAGTTGTACACAAACACACGTGTTTGCCTTTTTTTCTTATTATCTAAAGGGTTTTGTTTCCGAAGGTCGATCGGGGTCAGAAAGGTTATTGTGTGATGGTACCACCCGGTCAAAAGCGTTTTTATAAAAAAAAGTGTTTTATTGTTTTGTTTTTTTTTTGACCGGAGATAGTTATTTAAAAGGAAATACTCTGTTACTTCATCACTGTCCTCTTCTTGAATGTTATTGGAGTGAAAGAATCTCATTCAGTCCATGAAGCAGTTGTGTATGATAATTTTGAAGCAACGGTTACATGTATAAAGATACTTAAGGTCGTTCTATCAACCCATTTGGTTCAGATCATCCCCCACATTTACGACCAGATATCTAAATTCACCCATACATAAATAATCAAAATCATGACCGGATTGTCCTAAGGACATTTGGTCCAAGATGTTTTTGCCTTTAATCCGAACGATTTTTTGTTCCAATAGCTTTTTGGTCCAGGGTTGTCGTCCGAAGGGTGCTTAATCCGAACGGTCCTTCCCACCAAAAAGCTTTCGACCAAAACCTTTCGGATTAAAGTCCCTTCGGACTAAAAACTTCTCGGACCAATTACCTTACTTGCTTTTTCGGAACAACGATCATTCGGAATAAAACTATCGTACACTGAATTAATCGGAATTTCAATAACCGTTTCGGAACAACAACCGGAAGTAACGACGACGACGAATGACGGCAATGATGATGAGGAGCGGGAGTAACGACTACGACGATGCGGAGAGGAATAGGATGATGATGGTGATGATTATGATGATGATGAGGAGGAAGGAGGATGAGAAAGGAGGGTGGAGGAGGGAGGAGGATCGTTGATGATGAATATATGGATGGAGGAGGAGGAGGAGGAAAAGGGATGAGTAGGATAAGGCGTAGAGAGGATCAGATTGATGGTGATGATTACGACGACGATGAGTAGATAGGATTGCGAATGCGGAATTAGAGAATGAGATAGGAGGAGGAGGTGGAGGGAGAGGATGAGGAGAAGGAGGAGGAAGAGGATCATTATTAATGATGGTGATGACGCACCGACTATGACGATGAGGAGTGATAAAGGAGGAGGAGGAGGAGGATGCGGCATATGTATCTTTATACTTCCTGACCCTGCTAGGCGGCGAACGGGAGGAGAGAACAGGCGACAGTATCATGATGCTTCTTCTAAGGAGCGCGTCTCATTTAGGGCGTGCTTCGGCGCAGGAAGCCATGAGGAGTGTAAGGATTTAGTTAGGCCGATCGCCTACGATGAGGATTGACGAACAAGCTGCGCGTCGTATACGGACGGAGTATGCAAGGAGTAGGAGGAGGATATGATGATATGATGATGATATGATTCTGATGCTGATTCGATGATGATGATGATGATGCTGATGATGATGATGTGATGATGAGAGTATGATGATGATGATGATGACTGATTATGAATGATGATGATTATGATGTATGATAACAATAAATGGTAGTGGTAGTGGTGGGCAACAATGCAACGGATGGTTAGGTTTACTTACTTCTTCATTGAATGTGGCTGCTATTCAGAGTCAATGAACCTGATTCGCATCTTGTGTGGGTTTGGTTGTTTCTTCCACGTAGGATTTTCAGCTAAAATTGATTTTTGTTGCTGTTGGGTTTCAATAGGACCTAGAACTGTCATAAATGGATGGGTGTCAAATTTCCGACTGATGCCCCCTTCTTAAGGGGCAAATGTTAGTACAGGAAAATTTACATCGAGTCCAATTGTGTTTTAATTGTACACTAAAGAGCGTTCATCATCTCGTCATAAGGATTAAAAAAGTATATATTTGCCTATGCCAACCTTTATTAAAGCGAAAGCGGTATAGTCCCCATAATGGTTCACAAGGTCACCCTGGGGGTTAATGCCCCGATGATGTTTGAAAGGTGGTGTCAAATGATTCTTGTGTCAACTGAACATAAAATGCATTTTAATTGATCTTTTTGATATCACCATTTGCGAATCAGGGAAAGTTCTGGTTACCCCCATAGACCACGTATACCCTTGTCACTTTGTTTGCTATGTAATTAGCCACCCAAATGTCGCACACTGTAAAATAATCCATTTTTGGATCCGTGAGACAATACATACAACTTATCACCAGTTTTCACAAAATCTGAGCATTGGTAAATTTTACACCCCAGGATGACTTTAACATTCTGGGCCCTAAGCGCTTTAACTAAAGGTCCGGAACCTAGGCAAATATATACTTTTTCTAAGCCTTCATGAGAACCGACCAGGTTAATGTACATTAACACAAGGGACTCGATTTTATATTTTTCCCTGTAGTAACACTTTCACCCCTTGAATGAAGGGGGGCATCAGTCCAAATTTTGCACACCATCATTTCCTGACTGTCTGGTCCCTACTGAATTGAAAACAGCAAAAAATCAACTTTAGCACTCAAATCCTACGGGAACTGACTGTTTCAAATTGACATACCAACCCACACTACTAGGGTCAATGACCTGATTTGCATCATTATCAAATCTTGGGAACCCTATGCTTTTCGGAGCGAGGCGGTTTCACGCCACGGAGCCTACAAACACTATCAGAGTTCAACAACTTTCCCTCAGTATCAAAATATTGTATTCAGTTTATTAAATTCACTAATGGTGATCCCGATGAAAGTCACGACCGGCGATACAAGTTTGAGCTGGCAAGCCTGAACGTGTTCGGAGGGTCCGGAACTTCCCTAACTGACCTCCATCTTAAACCTTTAACCCACAACAACCCTACCTCTTTTCATTCAACTTTGGGAAACAGTGTGTGTGGTGGGTGGGGGGGGGGGGTTTTTGAATCTTACTAATTTTGCAGAGTAATTCTATTCAGTTTTAGAATACTTTTTGTAGCATGCTGCTTCCAACGAAACAGGTTAAAAGTTTTAAACGGGCAAGGAACAGCAGATCAAAACTGATATCTATATTGATTTTCGTGGACCTCAATTTTTTAAGCAGTATTATACATTTTAATTTGGTAAATTGGCGTGTTTGCAATACAACATGTGGACCATCAACCTACACTGGAAAAAAAAAAAATACTTGAAATTTTTAACCGTAAAATCCTGGCAGTATTCCTGCCAACAACCACCGTAAAAATGTTCAGTATATCCTGGGTAAATTAAGTAATCAACCCTTACCAAATTTATATTGGGTTTTTTTGAGTTATTACAGAGATTGCGTGTGGTGGAGAATAAAAAAGCACTGACGAACACCCTATAACTTAGTAACCCTATCCCCCCTTTTTTACAATTGCCATATACTGTAAAATTACAGTTTTTGTAAAAATGTATTACATCAAACTGTACAAAATATAAGTAAATTTGAATGAAACCTGTAAAAGCTGATATATTTTACGGGGTTTGTTGGCAGATTTGCTGCAGGATTATTCTGTACAATTTACCGTATTTTTCCCCTGTCTATTTTAGTACTTGATGGTATAAGGTTGAACATCCATAGTAGGTATAAATGATGTTGTTGCTCCTTACATGTCGATTAAAGTCTTTTCACTTTAGATTTTGTCATTATAGCCTGGAAAAAAAATTGGACAAAAAATTTACCGTATTTTCCTGTATTTCCAATTCACGCCAATACTGTATTTTTTTAAAAGCTTTTTACCGTATTTCCTGTAAATTGACACTGTAATACGTTTTACAGGGTAACAGAAAGAGAAGTACATGTTTATAAAAAAAAAATACCATATTTACCAATACAAACCCTACCGTCCCTGGCATAGAAAACAAATAGTCCAATGATAATTAAAACTAATGTAAATTACTGCAACATATACTGTAGACCCTGATCTAAACGAACACTAATACTAAATAAAGTATTTTTTTTTAAATTATGCAATAATAGTTTGAATAATATCCAATTACAAAGAATCCTAAACGTATCAAACCAACACACCAAAGACAAAACTCTCGATCACAGGACCTTTTTGTTATTTTCCCAATCGCGCAAAGCATTCAGTGACTGCAGTACACTGGTGGAAAACTTTTCAAACATCACAATAAAGTCAACAACACACCTGTTCTTGGCATGCTAAAGCTGTCAATTCATCATTCACCTGAGTACAGTTTGGTTTACGCTACTCATGTCAATCCTCCGCCTGGTGAGTTTCACGTGGGAATGTGATCCGGTGCCTTTTCCGAAGATTGCTTTTCCGTGAAAGCGATTTTAAGCGCCCTCATTTGTTAACAATGGGTGCCTTGTTGTGTTGAAACAAAGCAACGATGATCGCTCTTTCAAAATCATTTACAAGTTGGGTCTCGAAAATTATATCACAGTAAATTGTGTGATAAAAGCTAAAAAGTATATTTTATCAAATTTATAGGAATTATCAATTACTCGTCGTGAATATCTTTATTATTAGCATCTGACAATTACTACTTTGGAAGAATCCTTTGCGTTAAAACGTCCCAGCATTATAGATCAGTCGCACTAGTAATAATTTTTTTTGTTTTTCTTTTCATTCATGGTTGAATTGAACATCACACCTGCCAATTAAACCCTCAAAAATGTCGATTTACGAAGGTAATAAGAAACAAAATTAAGACTCGTCCATATCGCCGGTAACTTTTAAAAAAATTATAGTCATTTTGCGTTTCCTCTATCCAACGCTGATTTACGGCCATCCATGTGCTCTCCGCAACACCGATCGCTAGGGAGCGAAGGAGTAAGTACATGAGAAAATCCACGGATAGCTCTCGAAAAAAGTTTTTATTTCAACACTAAATATGAGTTTGTAGAAATATCGGCGAAACCCCCTGCACACACCTGACGTGAAGCATGAACTCTTGACGTCTTATAGTTGAATTGAATTGTTTGCATAACCGTATTGATTTTTTTTCATCATCATGCCGGTGTGAGCCCACTCTTGCTCATTGTGTTTGTTTATAGACATTTTCCGTGCATATCTAAAAGAACATCCTTCACCAATCAAATTCCCGCGGAGAACGGCAGATAGACGAATTATATGTCTCCTCTTGTGAAACAAAAAGGCTCCTGATATTACGGAAATTTTCCAGTCTGATCTCGGGATTCTTGGGTGAAGAAGGGGAGTCATATATCGCTAAACCGGTTAACTCGGTTAACAATTGATATTTTCAGTGTTTCCAACGTCTCCCATTCACACTGTTTGGTGTCCCGAGACACATGATCGGATCTACATACCAACTCTTATATACCACGAGTGTTCGCTTTTCACCGGCCAATTTCCTCGCTTCCGCTTCCGATCAGTTTTAGGCTGTGTGATTTCACGATAGTAAATGCGAAACCATGACAGCTATTTTAGATAGGTATATACCCTTTGTTTGTTTGTTTTGTGACTTTTGTCCTGTGTTTTTTGTCTTTTTGTTTTTTTGTTTGTGTTTTGCATTTGGTTTTTGGATGCTTTTGTTTCTTTTCAAAAGCAAATTTGCATTGTAAAATTAGAATAACGTTTTTTTCTTGTTTCTTTCTTTACTTTCGAACATGTTCAATTCTAAACACCAATAGGCCTATCTAATTCTTAGACTGCCATGTCAAATCCTATAAATCGACTAAAAACGCTCCCCAAACAAAAGCGTATAAATATTGAGTTCAAATATCTAAAGGACTAGCCGTCAAACTGTTGAACTGCCAGATGAAAAAATAAATTAGTATTTAATATCTTCAAAAAAAGTTTAATCCGAAATATTTGGCAGAGCACTTTTTAAGTAACATGAAGAAAAAAACTATCGTAATCCTTTAATCATTCCCCAGGACCTTTCTTGGAGAGAAGATGAAGTGGGGGCATGGTTTTTTGAGAATATTACTACTATGACCTAAAAAAAAAAAAATCGGTCATGCCCCCCTCCTCCATGTCAAAGGGTGGCGGTTTAGTGTCTAGACCATCATACACGTGAGAAACTTACTTGTTTTAATGAACAAGTTAGTCCTCTAGAGCATCGACGGCACAAGCCAGCAAAGCGACCCCACTCCTTAAAGCATTTTTTAGAGAGAGAGGGAGCGGATGAATTCTCACTATGCGGCGGGGGCGGTGATGCGTCCATATATAATATCCCAATCACTGTAACGTGGTGTTGTTCATAGGTAACAACAACGGGGGCAAGTACCAACTATAACTTGTGTTGATTTAGAAGTTGACAAGTGTTTTTCGTTCCATATAACCCGTTTTCTCAGTGTTTAATACCCTTTTCTGCCAACATCTGGCAGCGACAATAAGTCAGCCATACGCACGCTTTGCTACGTGCCACGGAAGTATTTTTTAAGTGCAAGCCAATAGTGTTCTGAGGAGCCTGGCTTCCTCGCCAATCTTGCACCACCGGCCGCTTGGGGAGATCCTTGTATATTTTTTGTTTGTTGTGGTGCCGTTTATTTCCCTGGCTGTTGGTAAATAGTCATAGCGCACTTTCTTGGGATAACGTCTTAGACCTGACAAGGAATCATACTTACCGACCCAATCATTTCAATACCCGATAAGGTAAGAGTTATAAAGAGGACCATTTTGGTGGTAAAACATGCAGAGCAGGGCGTAAACACAGTACGTGAAGCGTCAAGCGTGCCCACAGCCTGGTCTCCGCTGATGCGAAGTGAATAGTGCAGTGAAAGACAACAAGACGTGTGTAACCAAACCACTCGTGTCTTTGACGATATGTTATTTTCTGAGAGTTTGCGCAACACATGTGATTAATTCCGTGTGATTTAGTGGCTTATTAATCAAGCAGTTTATAAAAAGACAATGGTTTTAAGTTTTAATCCGCCCCAAAACAAACCCAAAAAAACGAAACGAACCATGCCGCTACAATCGCATGCGAGACGTTATGCTGCGCATAGCGGTCCGGGTGCGAAGCTCCACGTTGAAACTTGGTGCCCGTCCCCGTGAGTGGACCGCATCTCGCGCGCGTATACAGTCACCTTTGCTACATTCTCAACCTGCCTGCAAACATTCCCAATTGCTACATTAATGTGAAAAAGCAGCGCGCACGTGTCATGCACGTGGTAGTATTTAACTGATTGTAATGTACTTAAATTTTGAAAGACAATGTCTAGGAATTGGGTCGAGTCCTTGGAAGTTTTTTTCATGATATTTTTTGGTGGTGGCGGTGCGGGGTTGTGTTATGGCTCATCTGCCAAGAACCACCTTTTTAAATTCAGTTATCCATCTTATTTTTTTTTTGGCTTAGGCTGGCTGTGTTAGTGTAACTGTAGTGTAAGGCACGTACTAACCAACCCTCTTTTCATGTTTCAGGTTTTTCCTACAGTCGGTAAACTTCCATCCTGATTTTAATTTATTGAGACAAGTCTACGCCGTTTTTGTGTATTCCACTAGCCAAATATTATACATTTTCTCTCACCTAGTAAACACAAAACATTAATGGTATTTTGTGTCCGAGTAGTCAGTCCTAAATATGTTCGATAACCATGAATGTAACATGACTTTGCATACCAAATTCCCATGATGCAATAACCGTTTTTTATAATTTTAGAATCCCCTTTTTCTGGCTCTTATTTGCTAACACAAATGAGGTCAGTAGTAACCTCTTTCATCGGAGGCAGTTTGTTCGGTGTCATGGTGCACATCGACCGAGGCAGCCGCACGTGCCCGCCACCACAAATATTGGCTCCCCGTTATGAATGGATTTGTTTTGTCTGCGACAATCACCACAATGGATCGGCTTGATGACCCTTTTGTAGTCCAATAATGCCCATTAATGACTTCTGCAACTACCAACAGTGACAGCAGGTCGCGTGCCGGGTGGTGGTCATTACCGTCAATCAAAAGCGCCCAATATTATTTCCCTTTTGTGCACCATGTTGAGCCCAGCGTGTGGCAAATTGAGCCAAATTCCAGAGAAGGTCATTTCATGTTGCATTTGCTTCCCGTCAGCTGCGCCTTTTCTCGTGTAGCATATGTGTGCTATAATCCCTTAACAACCGTAACAGACTGGAATTACAATCATTGCAAGATACCTTTTCAGAGTCTGGTATTTGATCAACTTGGAAAAGGATTTAAAGCGCAACTGACAGTCTGATGTATGCATTTTATTTGATAGACTAGAAATTGCGGTTTGTACTGTGCACGCGGACATGTCAAACCGCATTCTCATTCCGTTCAAATTATAATTTTTGGCCCTCGTCGCCCAAACTTGACTTCGAACCAAGCTTGAATTCCAAGTTTTCAACCCTAGACGATTACATTTTCCCCATGACCCCATCATGAAATTTCTAAAATATGGTATGCACTCGAAAGGCCAGTCACTTTAAATTGTGGGGCAGTACTTAAATTATAATCAAATCTTTCATTAGATGAAAATTCTATTTTGAGCTTGTAAATGTTAAACACTTGGAATTTTGGGCCGGAAAGCATCTACCTTCCAAACGAAAGGCTTTCCGGTCAAATTTAGGAGCAACATATCCGGGTACTACATTTTTGGGCTTAGTAACAAACACAATTTTGAGTTGTGATCAGTTCACATGCACACAAATCCCCGGCCGTTGCAGATAGCTGTCGGCACAAGTGGCATTTTGCGATAAAATGTCTAAAGTGCAAACAACGAAACTTGTTGGAACTTTTTAAAAATCTGTATCCGGTAGTTGCTCCCATAAATTTTGGTGATGTTTCCCTATGGACAACAGACGGGACCGGATGCCGGTTGGCACGCAGTTTATCTTGGGCCTTGTGCTTGTAAATGCACACCGTACAGTTTCCACCGTGGACAGTCATTCGCCATAGTCGGATAGTTTACCCATGTGAGAATAGGCCTATTCCATGATTCAGAAGTTCGGTGCAAAATGTAGGGTCTATTATTTAATATAACAAGTTGTCCTTACGACAGGTGGTTATATCAGTTCAAATGTCAAAATTGCTTTTCATTACTGGAAATCGGACTGACTTTCAAGGAGTGTGAGTGATAGCTCCCCTACAGCTCTCCTTAAACACTTGTTAGGAGAGTGATTTAAAGCTCCCCTTGGGAATCTGTTCATTCCCTGGTTGCCATGAAACGCTCCCCTCAAAACTCTCCCCGATATGACCAGGAGAGATTTTTACCGAGCACCACCTTATTTTAAAAGTCAGTCCCTCATGTTTGCAGACTGTAGGACTCTTGATCTCCAGCTAGACCCGAAACTATTTAAGGAACCCTAGTGCCTTGCATTAAGAGTTTTTCTTTTATACCATTAGAAAAAACCTTGAAATGATTTTCTAGTTTAAATACCTTGGGCAACAAATTAACTCGAAGGGCCTGCCTACCTTAGTGCAATATTGCAGATATTGCACGCACCATGCATGTACGATGCACCATGGCATGGGTAAAATACCATGGGTGATAGTACAAACATACCGTGTCTAGTAGTACTAAGTAATGCAAACAAAAAGGTTTTTTGTAGTATGCGGGTGGCAGGAATCCCATGGATTTATGCTCAAATGGTACTATTTATATAGGTACTGTATGGACCCTGGCGATGACCACTAAGATCGGTCCTAACGAGAAGTTGGCCAGACACGCTTGTTCCGATGGTACACTGCCCTCAAGTGTTGAGTTCTCGGTTGATGAGTTGTATGCCCAACTGTCTCTTGCACTCAAGTTCTTTTAATCCAAAGATTGTACAAAAGTTGTTTGAACAATTTGGGCAACAGTTTGTGATGCATTCATTTCAATTTTTTTGCAAATATTGACCAGGGTTTACAATATCTTAGTTTCCCCCTTACACTGATCTGTAGAACTTGGTTTACCAGCATGTTGAGTTGAATCTATGCTCGGTGTCCATGTGCTGCTGCACTGCAAAAATTCAGAGAATGTCTCAAACCCAGTGAAACTTGGTTAAACGAAGGCCTATTTGTAGAATTGGACATGGGGTGGTCTTCAGTCTTTGCAAACAAAAATCCAATCAGTGGATTTCAAGCTCGCCTTTATTGCAACCTTTTTAAAATTTTAAGGCATCAAATCAAGTTGGCCCAATTTAGCCGTATGTGATGGAGATTAAAGCAAACTTAAATTTGTCGGCGTCGCATCCATTTAAATTAAGGAAATTGCAGATGTTACGAGCAGAATACCAATCCAACTGAAAATGGTTAACTGTTGACCATTTTCACATCCCAGCTCGTATTTTTAATCTTGTGATGTGGTGCAAGTACTGTATTTAAAGGCTGACTCGGAGATTTTCCGATAGGGCGCACTCAATTTTTCAAACAAATCATGTTTTTGCCTATGGGTGTTTCGAAATTGAGGGGGCCAACTGTGACATTTGAGAGAAACAGGAGCAACAAAAAATTTAAGGAGGATCTCAATTTCTTGAATAAGTATTTGATAATACCATTCCTCGTTAAATAACAATCAAATTAGTCAAAAGTACTTTTTAAAAAACTAAAAATATTGCAATAAACTGCATTCCAGGTCCAGTGTAAATGGGTACACCAAACCATTTTCTGATTTGGTTTTTTAAAGATAAATTTCATTAGTATGTGATGTGGTATAGTTTTTATGTACATTTTTTGGTTATTGAGGGGGCAATAAGATTAGTATTACAAAAAATGGGTCATGCCTGCATATAAAACAAGGTTTTATCAGGCCCACATGTAGCTGGACACCATTTGTTGTCCCGTTTACACGGGGAACCACAAGATCAAACCACAGTATATTCAAATTAAAAGGTTTTAGATCTGTCTTTAAAAACTTTGCATTATATAGCATGAATTACGTATGCAAGCAATTGCAACGAACTTTAGCATTTCCACTTACATCTTTTTCTGCTCAGAACAACCATTGGTTCCCTAGGAAACGTGAAAAGCGGGACAACCAAAATTTTGGTTTTGTTTACACGGGAAATCATTGACTGCATTGATTATAACATGATCGGCTACTTACCAAAACATTCGATTATTATGTTATGAGCTGTGTTTGCTTTTAATGATAATCAGAACATATACCAATACCCGGATATTTTCAAGGTTTTGATTCACATTAAAACCAAAAACTAAGGTTTAGAGGCGTTTTATTTCATGTCACAACCCGGCCTTTTTGGTGTCCCCCATTTCAACGGGAATGAACACCTTTATTTATACATTACATTAAAAGTTAATTCAGTTCACAATGTTTCCATAGTATATAATCTGAAATTAGATGCACTGCTGTAATTTAAAATGGACGTTTATAAGTTTAATACAATCTTCATTGTTAAATTTAAATAAACAAAATGTCACATAGTAAACGGGACACCAAAGTCTACTGGCCCCCTAATTTACGGAAACGCCCATATGCACAATGCTTGTCCATATGCTAATCACTGTGTGAAATCGAAGTCCTTCATATAGAAAATCACAAGTTTGTTATAAAATTCCGGATCCGGAATTTTTGTTATACACGGTATCCTACATGGCACTGTTACACAGTGCATAAATGTTTACTGCATGGAAACAAAAAATCCGATTCACCTCTAACTTTGGAATTAAGCATTTTAGGTGACCATCTTAAGTTCTGGATGACAATTTTTAATTACTACACAAAAAAATTATATTTCCAAATCTCTGAATCGGCCTTTAAACACTTTAGAAAAATCAAAGCCCAATGTCATCAGAAACTGAAAATAAGTTTTACTTTATAATGTGAAATTCATGAAACTGAATTCAAAAACTCTGAAAGCTTCAATTGCAGTTAGAACAATTTGTCAAGAATTTTGTAAGTCTGTTGCAGCCGTATTCATTTAAAGGTAACCGACCCAGTCAACAACTTCAACCCCCCGTACTTTTACCCAACAAAATTGGTATAGGGGAAAAGGACATTTTTCTCATTTCCTCAGTGACATTTGAAGGTCTCTGGTCTGGGATATTTTCATTGCATGATGTTAAAACCAAGCCGCCCCCACCCCCAATGTGGTCAACCCCACTATAAACTCGCACACTGACCTGCGGTTTATGCACTCCTATAGCTGGAGTAATAATTTCTTGGCCAAGTTACTAGGTACGCCCGCTTTCCCGCCAAAACGGCGCACCACTGGGTTGCACGTAGATGCAGTTCACGCAACAAGCAATGCGTGCGTACGCCAGGGCCAAGAAATTATTACTCAAACTATTGTTTTTAAAAATGGACAGGATTTAACTCAGTTTGTAATTTGATGTTTTTGGTGATATGCCAACACATGAGGGAGAAAACATGAACAAAATTAGACCATCAATGGATCACCCACCTTTTAAAGCTGATACTGGGAGTAATGCCTAAGTTATAATCAGTGCTTCAGAAAAAAACAATGGAAATTGTTAAAATGATTTGTTCCTGAAAAAATTGTAATTTTGGACTTGCTGTGTAAATTTTAAATGGAGATTTTATTCAGTCATAAGGAATTCATTCCAACTAAAGATCTAGCAAACAGACAACCAGCAATTACATTATATTTTACCATACCGACCAACTAACATGGCTATTTTAATACTTGCATTAAATGTTGGACCATGCATGGCCTACATGTGGTTTTCTCATTAAGACTCTTGTTATCTGTACTGAACATGAAATTTGCATATCATAAATTGCGAACTCAATCTTTTACAGTGTAAATCTAGCTAAATCTATGCACGCAAAAACACATGTACATCGTACAGTTTCTATTTTGTAGTAGTCGGCTGTGCTTATGGCTGTTAGTATGAATTTAAAAATTGCCATATTCTTAGAAATATTGTCAGTTTTTCCATTAAATATTAATAACCGGAGATCAGTTTTGGGAATTAGAGCAAGGATGCATGGTGTGGTTGTAAAATGCATTTTAAAGCCAGAATTATGTCCATTTTGCAAAGTTCCTTGTACTCCATGAAATTCATGAAAGAAATCCATAATGAAAAATAATATTGGTGACAGACAGATGGTCCGCATCCATGAGAGACGGACACCATTGCTGGTAGTGCACTTTTTGCTGTGTCAATCGTCGCCGGTCCCTTAGCACTTATTACATTGGCATACATCAGTCCATTATGTAAAATAGTTCAATAATAGAATAAAATCGGCTCAGTTCCTTGCACTGCTACAACTTCAATCGATCATCAGAAAAATTGACCCATTTTTCATTGCTATGCTAAGTTAAATTCGAAGTACACTTTAGCATACCATGTTTGATTTTCTTGGCAAGGAGTAATACTTAGCAGATAAATGTATGGAAGTCAGGGTGAATGTTAAAATTGTGACCCATCACATCAAAAGCTGCCAGTTGTCACTCAAGGTTCATGTTGAGATTTTGTTTGCATCAAAAAGCGCATATTATCAGCTTTAAAATGATACCTCTGATGTGTAAATTGGATGTAGCATTACAATTTTGAGGAAAGTTGGGGTTAAATTTCTTTTTTTCTTTTTTCATGCATAATTTAAATAATATATTGAAATGCAAATTCCCGACAACTGGTAGGTTTTGATGTGATGAGTCACAATTAACAATTTGCTAAGACAGTTTGGCTTGTATTGGGCAAACCTTTTTAAACCCTATTTTAAGGCAAGGTTTATTGCAAGAATGTAAAATCTTTTGTTTGCTGCAGGTGATACCTTTCTGAACTAATAATCAAGATTTCAATCATGGGTGAAAAAATCTATAACGCATGCTTAATCTTATTTTACATAAGGATATGATCCACTAAGAAATTAGTATTTCTCTATTTTAGGGCTAATTTGTTTGTAAGTGGATGAAAAAATTACTATAGTAGCCTATCAAGCACCCATAAACATAAATTTGCATGCATCAAAATGTAGCATTATCAGAACCCTAAATTTGGAAAATGTAAGCATTTTAACCACTATCAAGATAACAAAATGCATCAAAAATATTGATGGCGTTACTTGGTACCGGGTATTGAAATGTCCAAGTTTTGCTTTGCATCTTATTTATGACCCAGTCCCCAGGAAGTTCCTTTTGCACAATCCTCAAAGCTACATAAAGTGACAGTGTATCATTTAAGATGCAACATTTACAAGAGCATGAAATGTCTGTATGAGGAGACCAGGTTTCAAAGTTAAAATAGAAAATGCAGGTTTCAATCTGCAATGCCAAAACCCACAAACATGTCGGCATATGGCTTTATAAAGAATTGGGACTCTTCAGAATCCCTCAAAAGGAATAGTATAGCTTTTAGTGTACTTTGCTAGATTGTTTCATGTTTGGCCTTATTTGAATGTTGACCTAAACATAGGTCACAGCAAGAAGTTGCCATTTACTTAGTAGTTACCTCAGATTAACAAGCCATGCTAACCATTTGAAATAACATTAGAGTGTGAATTTTTGTCTCCCCCCCCCCCCGCAACCATGTTGTGGAGGGGCCTATGTGATCATGCAGATGGACCTGCTTCTAAACATGATAGTAATAGAACATAACTCATGTGCTGCATACATTTTGGACAGGCTATGAATATTAATGAGCTAATTTACATATTTTCAAAAAAAATGATTAAATCAGTTGTGGGTCCATCTTATGTAATTCTCGTTTTGGCCTTTAGGCCGCTGACCCCTCGTCTGAAAATCCGCGAGAGTTCACCAGGGCTGGAAGAAATGCAAAATTCCTGGGAAATGCAATTGAAATTTAACTCGCAAGATTTTAAAATTTCCCTTGTATTTTTTTTAACAGACAAAAAATTTTCTAGGCATGAAGTTCACCATATTGCAAAGTCTGATGTCCAGAGCTTTTAGAATGTAGAATACATTGGGTTAAATGGGGAATGTCTGTTTAAAGGTGCAATGAGAGATTTCACATAGCGTGTCCCTTCTAGTAAAAAAAAATCGAAAGTACTGATTTTTGTCCTGATGTTAAAGCTTTCCATTAAAAATACCCCATTTGGGAAGGATTAAGCTGAGAAGTTTCTTTTGGTACAAAAAATGTGAAATTCCTCATTTTGTATCTAGGGGAAAATACGACATTCGGCTTATGTTTTATATTGAAATAAAAGGTAATCAAAACCGCATTTTTTTTCTCTTAAGACATTTCTGTAGCCAAATCTATTGAGTGTCCAATTTATGAAATTACTATTAGAATATTTGGGTGCCTCAAAATCTCTGGTTGCCCATTTTTAAATGGAACAAATCGGATTTTTAATACTTAGCAGACATACCATACTAAAAGTAGCAAGTTGAAATGATTTTTCAATATTGATGAAGATGCATGCATTTTTAAAAACTTTGGAGTTCTGATCATGTCGGTACGCTAACTTTAAAATTAACCATTTTGATCTGCCAAAATGTAACCATTTGATTCGTACTAGAATTCTGCCTGGAAATTTGTAACATGCAAATCTTCCACACGGACCATTACCAGACTCGTTATGAAACAATGTTCGGTCGTGCGCTTCCTTGACTTAGCTATCATAGTTCTATTTTGCATTGATATTTCCATTTGCTCATTTCCATATACCCATGTAGAAGCCAGAATTTAGGCCAAGCGTGAAATAAGCCCAGTGGCACATGTCTTGTTTGCATGTCTAAGGAAGGCCATAGTTCAAGTTTGACTGCCATTTTGTTTAGTTCTAATTGGCCATGAATAAGCTGTGCTTTTACAGCCATTACAATCAGAAAATTGTATGGCTCTTTGGAGTAGAATGTTAATTTCCTCTAAAAAAAATCTGAGTACATGAGTTGCTCAATATGGCAAATGTCGTTCTATTATGGCAACACAAATTAAGAAGTTTTTTGTTTACTGCGATAACACGTTTCCCTGGATTTTATAATCTGAATATTCAGACTTGACGTAGATACTGTGCAGTAACATCTTCTGCTCAATCTTTAACACAAATTTCCATGTATTTGCATACAATGGGCATATTTGCATGTTTTGAACTGAATGTTAATGACATATGCAAATATTAATGTATAAGCAGAATAGGAAGTTGGCTTTTATGTTTGCACAAAATTTCATCAAACTTTCTCAAATTTACTCCAATTATAAATAATGGAAATTAGGAATTCATTTTAAATTGACAAATCTAATTAAAATGTAAATTGCCACTTTACAACTGAGGAAAAGACCAGGGCAAAGTATGCAAACCCAAGCCTATTTGTGTAGGTTTTAGATCATACAGTAGAACATGGTAATTTATCTCTACACTAAAACCACCTATGCTAATCTGGAGACTGAGTCATTGTTACAAATAGTGACAAATCACTCCAGATAACATGTTTACAATGTTATGATACATGACCATATCATTTGCTATCAAGGATGGTAGGCCTGTTGGAACAAGGCAATGCCTAAATCAATGCACCAGTAACTTAAAGGGGGATGGCCCGATTTAAGGATATGAAGTTTTAATCTTGATAGATTAGCCTTTACTCCAAAACCCCATCTGTAAAGTTTTGCGCCGATATTTCAATCCGTTTTGATGCGAGAGCTAAAAACGTGATTTGTAAGCCCCATAGAGTACTGTGTAAAATTAATATTGGTCGACCAAAATGGGCACATTTTCGCTCGTAACTTACAAACCAAACATCCTTTGGCTCTAGGATTTCACAGGATAAATGAGAAAATAGTAGCTTTCTTCTGATACCAAAATGTTGACCACTTCCGGTAAGTAAAATCTGGGGCTTCGGGGGAACGAGGGCAATTTAGCGATCGGATCGGGCCATGGACCTTGAAATCTTGTCATATTATCAGCCCCCAAGTTTTCCTCTACTTCATCTCATATTTCCTTGGTCATTTCCATCTATTGATTGTGATTATAATTGAGAACCAACCATATCCCACAAGTCATTTCTGCCATGTAAGTTTTAGCACTGGTTGTCACAGAACTTCATACTTGAAAAGTCACTTAAATGCAAGATTGAGTTCTATTTCTTTAGGTACTGTTTCACTAGAAATTCCATTCCACAGACATAGTGCACAAATTGTATGGAGATTGCTTGTGGGAAGAACAGTACCTCTGTTTGGGGTGAACAGTATGTAATGGCACATTGCATGGGAATTATGGGATTGTTTCAAATTCCTGCTGGTAACAGGGATAAAGCCTTATAGAACCTTTGTGATCTAAAATTTATATATCGAACTGTTTGGTCCAAGTAACGTGAGCTTAATTTTGTATACAGATCAATCAATAAATTATGGCATTTGTCTTGGGGCTGTCACTTTCTTCTTTGCAGGGGTCCCAAAAATATGGGTGGGCACTTACGAACCTACATAAACTTTGAATTAGGCCTAGGAAATAGTACTCTCGACATCACGAACATGTACAAGTCAGTGCATGTGTAGCAGCCCTGAGTGCAGCAGACACGACTTCGTGCATCAGGCAGGCAGGCCAAGTCGCCCATTCACTATTACTAATCCATGCCCCCTAGACGCAAGGACGACGTACAATGTTGAGATAGTCTGAGGCGACCCGGACCTAAACCACTCTCTTATCTCTACCAAGCTATCATCGTGGAAGCGCGGCTCGAAGGCACCAGCTGCTCTAATCACTGTCTGCTAGTGTGCGTGACCCAATTTATGGCGGAGCATTACACATCTAAGATTTTTATGTTATAATCGTCTGTACCATATCTTCTGATAATGACGTCACTTTTTTGTGCGAGTCTTCAAATGTGGCCACCTGCATTTAAGTGTGATTGGGAGTTGAATTGTAAAGAATTTTGAAGATTACCCCAGTGCTCACCTATAGTTTAGTGTTTCTGATCGTTCTTAATTATTAAAATGACATAGCCATTTGACAGATACCATTATCTTACTTCTAGAGACATTTTAAGCTCACTCTTGTTACCCTACCACTTTATTACCATGCTTCTGATTGGCTTCAACAAATCATATAGCTGTCTTTCTAACCAATCAGCCGGTAGTGCTCATTGGGTTAATCGACTGGTTGCAACTTGCCCCGATTTAATGCATTATGATTGAAAATATATTTGGTTAAGCCACAAGTGTCAAAAAACCTTTTGGGTGTTTATTAAACATTTAAACATATTATTTGTACACTTTTGAAAAGTATATTTTATTAGCTTTTTGAAAAGGGTTGACCCATTTAATTAGGGTCCAAATTGACCAAGCTGTGGTTAACTTTTTACTAATAAAACAAATATGCTGTTTTTTGTGCATGTATCCCTTGCATGTTAATGTTTGGGTAACTGATGTTCAAACTCTTTCAAATTTGTCAGTTGTATTAATCTAATTTTAACATTGCAAAAGCATTAGAAAATTGTGCTCGAACATAATCACACTTGATAATGCATATTCAAGGATCATATATACATTTGATCCTGATTATGCTAATCAAAACCATTACAAATTCATGTTTAAACAGCTCTCGAAGTTTGAGTGCAAAGATTACCTCATCCATTCCATGTTACAAGTGACAAAACAATGATTTTATTGAACTGAACATAACCCAGTAAATTTAGGCTCAAATCAAATGGGATTTGCTGTTTTGAAAAGCTAATGATGTATACTTAGCAAATATGTAAACATACTTTGCATAAATGTTTAATAAAAACCTGAAATTGAGGGAGGTGGCCTGATATTTTAATAATTTGATTTGCATGAAGGCATAAAAAAGAGCGGATTGGATTTTAAAGGTGGTACCGGTTGACCCGATCTTGCTCAATTTTCCATGGTTTTCTCCCTCGCATGGAAGTTGGCCCCAAAATATACGATTTTATTTTCATGGTGGCAATCACATTTAGAGATGTTTTTGTTTGTGACATAAATTTGAAACATTTCTGGGTCCTTAGGGTACCCTTCCTTTTTTCCAGGTAAGAGGTACCCTAGATTGCACTGGCGTAACAAGAAAATATTACCTTTATTTTGATGCCCAATCCCAATTTTGAAGTGGGGGTGGGGGGACAAGGTTGTTGATTGGGCACCCACCTTATATGGTTTAAATATCAGATATTAGAATATTACAATGGCCTATATTTGTCTTTTTTACAGGAAATTTTTAGTGAAATATCCAAGTGGCAACCTGCAATTCCAAAATTGGTTGCAAATTAAAGCCCTATGATCTGGCTTTATATTGCCACATTTTAAACTAGCCCATGGCATTGGTTTCTGGGTACTACTAATATGATAGCCTCATTTCCCTGGCCATAGTTCAACGATCTATACACCAATGTTGTGAGATATTGACTCATTGGGTTTAGGGTATCTCAATCCCATATGTGCAGTTCAATGACCCATGCATTAGTGTACCCCAGATATTGACCATTGGTTTCTGGTTATAATTGATCAATTCCATAAGGTGCATTTCAATAACCCACATACACCAGTCTTCCAAGATATTATCCTGTTTCTGGGTATGGTTTGATGGTCTCAATTCCCAGGCTTAGTTCAATAACCTATAAACTCCACACAAGTGTGATATCTAATCCATGGTTTTGGAGTATGTGAATGTGATATCCATTAATTCCATGGGCACAGTTGAACAGTTCAGTGACCCATACACACTTTAGACATAGGAAGTTTTTAGGCTTTCCTGACACTAGTATTAAACATAAGTTACATAACCTTATTTGGAAATTGGAATTAAGGAATTATTTTGGAATAACAATCCACAGAATGCCTCCCTGCCCCTTCCTGATCACTTGATTTACTGCCACTGGTTGTGAATGTTAGAACTTGGTATTACTATTAGCATTGTATTAGATGGCTTGGGGTTTACGGGGCATTGAGATACATATAAGGGCAGGTCCTTCACTCTGTGATCAAAGTTCCCATTTGATTGTTGGCCCCTGTAGTTGTATATTTTATTTGGACCATTTCATTAAAGGCACTATCAGTGATTTGCTAAATCCGAAAATAAAAATCATCAAAAATCAGATTTTTGCATGTTTGTAACAAGTACAGGTATCCTAACATACCCTACAAATGATATGACCAGAAGCAACCTAAACCTAATAAGGACAAAATCGGACATTTTAGTCATTACTGTCCGTACGGACACTTGCAACGTACGTTAATTGATTGGAGATTCATATCTTTGAACGTTGACATTTTCTTCCTTTTCTGGCAATTCCTCAGTTGAAAAAAAGTAACTTATGAGAATTATACATATTTATCCTTCACTTTTAAGCTATTTCTGCAAATTTCAAATATTTTGACTTTTTTGGGTGAATCAATGATGGTATCCACAAAGATTAGTCTAGTTTTGAACCCTTAGTTGCATGTTTAACCCCTAGCCAGAAAGTCATACAATTTTGCTCTACAGGGTATTATCACTAAAAATGAAAAATGGGTCTAAAGAGCACAATTTTAGGGAAATTTTTAGGAGCCATTTTTGAATATCAAAATGAACCCAAAATGCACAAATAGGTGTTTTTCATTGAAAAGTTTGGTGGTTGGGGTTTATAGGGCATTTAGTTAATTGTAATGGATAAAATGCTGATAAAACACTGAATTGGATTTTATTTAAAAAGCAGTTTGATAAATGGACTTAAATTTAATTTTGGCACTTGTTTTTTTACAAAATATTTCTTTTGGGTCCCGATTTTTTTTATTTTTTTACACATACGGATGGGTGCTAAATAGGTTGAATATGATACTGAATGCTATAAATATTGCAAATATTGATCAAATTTTACCCCAATATACAACTATCATCCCTAATATAACATTCATCCAAGACTTGCATGAACTCATTATGTATCAAAATAACTGGTAAAATGTGCGTCCTTGGTGCCAATGATGTAAATTGAATTAGATCACTGATACGAAAGTGGAAATGTGGGTGTAAATTAAGGGAAAGTGTTCAATATATAAATATTGACTGCCTTTTGTGTGCAGTATCAAAATATAGCACAATGTTAAATTTGGATTTTTCACGAAGCAGAAATGGAACAGAACAAATTTTGATGGTGGTACATTTTTGCACACAAATGTTTGTAATATATTTTAGTCTTATTAAACATTGCATGGCTCAAAATCATTAACATCTTTATGTAATTGTTTCCATGACACACAATTCCCTATTGGATTTCCTGGAAACTAAAATTGCATTATTATAAATCACTTTTAAATCAAAGATCATAACTAAAGTGTTCACTATGGTAACACAATCGTTAAGGTGTTAAATTGTAATGACTTCTAACCAGTGTTAAAGGTGTATTTTGTTATCCTAGTTGAGCTGTACGGAAAAATCTTGGTTCCATGAATTGACTTATTGTGCATTGCACAAGTGAATCTTGAAACCAAGATGGCAACCTCCTGTTAAAATTGTAGTTCATCAATATCATTATTTAGTACTTGCAATTGCATGCAATTTGTTTATAGCTTGGCAGCAGTTTCAAATCCAATTCCCTAATCATCATTACTACATTGTATATGAAATGTGCAAATATTAATGCCACACGTGCTGGAGTCGGCCAAGCGTGGCCTATGTAGCAAACCCATAGAGAACAAGCAACTAGCCCGATGCATGGACTGAGCTAATCATGTACCCATGTAAGATTAAAACCAAGTGCTTGCAAGCTAGTTATACTAAAGTTTTAAATCCGGTTTTGTCCCCGCTCAACGGGGGTTGGTTGGATTCGCCTCGCACTCCGCAATACTGCTGTGAGGATGGTATCATAATCGTGCCCATGGCATCATCAGCATGCCCACCCAATCGCCCATCTTTAAAATTGCTGAATTTTTATCCGGGCTGGTACAATTTTTCAATTAAAGGCATTATCAGTGATTTGCTAAATCAGAAAATCAAAAAAAATAATCAAAATCAGATTTTTGCATGTATGTAACAAGTACAGGTATCCTAACATACCCTGCAAATGATAAGACCAGAAGCAACCTAATAAGGACGGACAGAATCGGAAATTTTAGTCATTACTGTCTGTTCGGACACTTACTACAACACGTAATTGAATGGGGAATTGTATCTTGGAACATTGCCGTTTTCTTCCTTTTCTGTCAATTCCTCAGTTGGAAAAGGTAACTTATGAGAATTCTACAGACTTATCCTTCACTTTGAAGCTATTCCTGCAAATTTCAAATATTTTTCAAATCCCTGATAGTGTCTTTAATAAGACCCCAAAATTTGAAAAATGTCCATCCAAAATGAAAGCACCCTGCTCTGATGCAGTACATTGATGGAAAAGGAGGGACGGTCATCACAACCTTTACCAGGAGAATATCAGTAGCTTCCCACAATGCATTGCTTCCAGTGGAGGTTTTTACAGGTACTGATGTTAATCGTTAGTGGTGAAACATGGCTAAATTAACAACATTGATCACAAACTTCCATTTTAAGAATGTTTCATCACTAACCATGTAATTCACATGACTACCTGTACAAAAATCTATTGGAAGCAATGAATTGTGGGAAGCTACTGATATCTTATTACCTTTACCCATATTGCAATATTGCAACTATCATCGCAATATCATGCTCCAGCATTTTCGATTGGTGTCATTTATGTCGCCTTTTTAAACATGTTACGAAATACAATCCCACCTTTTAATTGACAAAAAAAGCACTGTATCTTAATCAACCCAAAAAAAACATTAAATTGGCCATTAACATGGTATTGCTTGAATCGCTGTATGAACAAAATTCCTATTTAGCTGGAGCACCCTTATCGTGAGTGGTAAGCTTGCATATCGCCATTGTTTTATGAAACTATATCGCATTGTCGCAGGCTGCGATATTCTCCTTATGGCAGGGTGGTGTTTAAATCCACATGGTTCTGTTTTTGACCAAAATAGGTTCCTTAAATGATTAAAAAAACCCAAGGTGTTCTGTAAATAGCACACTTGTTTCTTTTCATTAAACAAAACGGCAATAAAATTAGAATTCAAGTGCTCAGATGCAGGCAGCAATTGATGAAGAGAAATTATTAGCTAGAACTAGTACTAACCACCAGTAAAGACTGTGGCGTTATCCCATCCAAATCGTGCATTCCAATATATTAATTTTCATAAAGAGGCCAAGGTTATACAAGTTCTGGTGAATGAACTTTAAATGTTATGTGAATAACTTTGTAACCATCTAAATGATTAGGAGAGTGGTTACCCATGTTTATAGCTTCCGAATCTCCAGTTACATAAAATCGGGAGTATGCAGTAGATTATATCTTGTAGCAATTATCGTGAGCTTTACTACAAATAGACCATGAAATATACATGCAATATATGAAATAGTCTTAATGTTTTAAACATGAAAAATAATGTCCCTAATTAACAGATGAACATCATTTACTTTAACAGAATGCATATGATATCATTTGCCGATGGAAACCATCAATTTTGCCCTTTATCACAAAATTAGATCCGTCGAAAATTACTGTGCTGTGACACAGTAATGTGATCAGGCATACATTACCGCGAAACCAGAGCTGGTTCCATTTTGGCATGAAATCCCTGGAGTTGTCATACAGTACTCGTGACCGAAAGGATAATGCAGTGTGTTTGGGTCGTTCCTCGATATCTTGGGACTGCAGTGCGCCGCTCAAGGCATGTCAGCGGAGTCGGTAACTGCCGCATCGAGTTCACAGCTTTGTTTTTCTGCATATAATTATAATATCTGTGCTATTAATAGCAATGAGAACACATTTAGGCCACCGTTTTCATCATGACGAAATATGACTTCGGATGTTTAGCGCAATGTAATGAGACCGTATTGAATGTGCCTGTGCATGATCAAGTAGTGCTGGAAAAAATTATCCCTAGAAACCCTAGATGTGGCTACAATGAGCAGATGCATTGGTATTCTTTTACTTGGACAAATATATCGTGTTACGTTGAATTTATATCCGGTATGGACAATTGATCCACATGTAGAATATACACACCACCAAGGCAATTATTGTCTTTGCTTGCTTTCCTATTCATTATAAGACGTGCGGCATTATCATGGTCTTTTCAATACCGGAGCGGCACGGTGAGAGCGCATTTCATCAGTTTCTTATTCAGTCTACATGGAGGAAGCCATAATTGTCCTGACAAAAGGGGTGAAACCTGATACGTAGCCTAGTAATTTGTCTCAATTAAAATCGACAAGACCTATTCTTTGTTAGGTTTCCTGTGCAATATGGCTTCATATTCATGAATTAACCAATTTAGTGGACCTGTACAGTTTTGTGCATCTACATAATTATAATATCTGGCTAGTGATAATTTGTTGCAATTAAAAGTAATAAGTCTACTTTGTAAAGCTTCTCATAATTGGCTTCCAAGTTTGTATCATTAGCAATTGGGTGTAATCAATGTGAAAATGCATAGATAACACTGAGTAGATTATGGCATAATGACACATAATATAGCTAGATCTCCACTGTGCAAAATCCATTGTTTGGTGACCCCAGGAAGCCTACTCTCTAGCTTGGCTTCCTGTCCAAAACAAACTGCGGTTCATGAATATTTATTTCCGCCTATTCAGTTGTAGTTCCGCATCAAAGTATTCGTATCAGAATTAGTTCAGATATCTTTTTAATGCCAACTAAGTGACTTTAGTTTGTATTTTGGACCTGTTTACCAATTTAGTGCAATTTGTGTGTAAACAAATTTCATGAAGTAAACAAAATGCAGCTGCGAAATGTCAAATATCGACGGTTTAGATCAAAAAAGCCCCATCTGCAATAGCTGCCAGGTGTTAGATGTAGCAGGTATAACACTTAAAGCCACTATCAGCCATTTTTTTCCAAACTCAAAATGCTCATTTTGTGTCTGAATTGCTAATGTTAGGTCATATCAACACCTTACAATACTCTTTGTGAAAAACGGACACTAAAGCATTTAATCGTTTCGAGAATGCCATTTACGACTGTTCTGTTTACTACTAAAGATGGATCCCCCGACTTTTATTAGTGAACAATGCATTAAAAAAATCATTTCTTGACAATACGGCGTGTTAAGTGTAGCCACTTACAGGGGTCTTTACTACCATTTCCAATACAACAATGCAAAAATATGGACATTGATGAAAAATAGGGGGCGCGATTTTTTTTACATTTTTGTGGAAGAAATCGTTGTAGTGGCTTTAATAGAACTACCAAATGGCAGCTATTGCAGATGGGGCCTTGTTGCCACAAACCCTCTGTACAAAAGGTTGGGTGTCCCTCTCGCCATATTGCATCAGTACAGGAAACCCCTCTTCCGTGGAATTATGGGTTTTCTCACTTTGACACGTGCTCAATTTATTTTAAAAAATAAAAAAGTTTTAATCCAGACCAATGATGATTAAACCTGCAAAACATAAACTGAAATATGATCTGACAATGCATCATGCTAGATCATGGTGTAATAATTAATTTGTCTAGACTAGCAGACAAATCTATTCCCTAGTTTAGAGCCCTTCTGATGGTTACTCTAAAAAGAATATTTCATATCTTTTACCAAACCACTTTGCATATACCGCCTGTAGAATCCATATCTATAACGGATTAATATTACGCATTATGTCATCGGTTTTAATTGCTCACCAAAGGCATTGCACCAGACTGATTTAGCATGTAGGTAGTGCACATTGTCAGATGACCTTTTACTCTATCGATCTTCACCGGTATACACTTCTCCATTCTATCTTCCAGGCATTTTATATTTTCATGAGCCAGAATTTTTTCCTTTTGCCATTGAGAAAATTGGGTCAATATTGACATTGTAGCATTTTTTTGATAGCCATATCTTTAAGATCAAGAACATTATTCAGACACAAGTCTGTACAAGTACATGTGTTGTGTAGATTGGAGATGCACATTTTGGTCTTTGCAGCAGCCTTGGTTTATGAATGCGATTCCATATTTTAGTGCATCACATTAGACTGGGAAAGCATGTATCAATTGACATCAATCCATTTAAGGTGATTATCAGAACTGATTTGACGTACTTAAAACGGAGTCTGTTGAGCACTTAGAGGGGAATCCCTGAATCCAGAAATAACTAAGATTTCCATTGACCATCATTTTGCTTTCCCCAACAATTTGTAAGCTTTGTTCATCTCAAAATTATTTTTATAGTTTTAACAATAGCAAAGGGTCATATTGGCTGTTTTGCTCTATTAATGCTGCTACATAATTGGAAAATTAAAAAATCAAATCTAGTTCTGCATTGTGAGAAATTTACAAAGCCATCATGATTAAAATAGATCAAAAGGCCCAATTGTACAAAATGAAGGCATTAAGGGACTTCGAAGAGCAAAATATTGCATAATATATTGGATGCTGTAAACTTATTTTTAGTGACATTGCATTTCTACAAGGATATTTCTCAACAACAGGGGGTATTGTGTTCTTCCCACAATGCAATTCTTCCAATACAATTTTTGCGCTGGTTGTCATGAGTTTATAGTGATGAAAAGTACCTAAATGAATAGAACTCATCCCAATCTCGCAATTAAAGTACATTTTGTCACTATAAATTCACACAACAACCAGTGCAAACATTTTATTGGTAGAATGCATTGTGGGAAGAATGCTATACCCCCCTTTTTCTCAACTATGCTCTCCTGAAATCTTGGTGAAACCTTTGACAATTCTGCTTTGTTTACTTCTGCAAAGGACTTTAAAAGAACATGCACAGTTGAAACATGGGTGTGCGCAGCAAATGCAATTAAGCGATATATTCAGTTTATTTGATTCGAAGAATGCTTTGTTCTCCCTAGACTAGACATGCTGACTGATGCTGTTTTTCTCCACTTTCTTCTGCAGGAACATACACACAAATATGGAAACACAAAGTGTCCCCACACCACAAATGACAAATGGTTTAGATAAAGAAGATAGCAAAACCAATCTTATAGTGAATTACCTACCACAGGACATGACACAGGATGAAATACGCTCATTGTTTAGTTCAATTGGTGCCATAGAATCATGTAAACTTATCCGTGACAAACGCACAGGTGAGTGTTGGAAATATTTTTAAATTTTATTATAGGGAGTGTTTATTTTTTTAATATTACAAATAGTGAAAATGCACGTGGCTTGACAAAAGTAACCTTTAAGTTTTGAGTTTAAGCGGGTGCAGATGCATCTCACATAATGCCTAACTTTCCACACAAGATGTGGAAAGTTAGGCATTTTATGCATCTGCACCTGTATTAACCCAAAATTGAAAGGTAGGTTAGTATGTCAAAATGAGCATCAAATCATTAGGGCCTAATCTCACAAATTCATGTGCTTTTTAAGAGGTAAACCACAAGTATTTTTTGATGCAAGAACTACACTTGAGGAGGGTCCTAGCCTTATGCTTTTGAGGAAATATTGAAATACCGTCTTGTCTGTAATAAATACTCCGGCCCCCTCAATTTTTTGACGAAATGTTCCCAAGTACCAAAAATCATGTCATGTACAAGTATACACTGATAACAATATTGTTTTTGCAAATTTGGCAGCAGATTTGCTGACATAAAACTGGCTAATATTTGCGCAACTTGCCCAGTACATTATAGTGTAGATAGATGCCTTTTGACAAGTGTCGATTTTCACAGAAAATACATCTCGCCATTTAAAAGTTTATTAAATAGAGCATTTTAGTGGACAGTACGGCAGTCCGGAAAGTGTGTAGTCTGTGTCACAGACTGCGAAAGATATTATCTAAATTGGTACTGCGCGAGAGATTAACGTTATCAGTCCGTCATAGAGAATGTGTGTGAATGAAACTAAAATATCTCCGGAAAACGGAGGGGTTCTATGGAAGTTTTGGCATCAGAGGGTCCGTTACTATGTTTTAAATATGTATCGTAATTGGGTCTGAACCTATAGAACCTAGTGAGAAAATTGAACGTTTTTGTCAGATACTTCGGTACTCGCAGACACGGAAAATTTAACACGCAATCTCTACGGGCGAATCCATTTTTCCCACAATGCATTTCGGTATTATTCCAGTCTTGAGAATTTTCAAACACTGCTTTCAATTTTAGAAACAGGAATTACGTACTTACCGGACTGCCGTAAGTGGACAGCATGTTATTTTCCTACAGCTGTGGGTGCAGCCATTGCTAATGTTTGAGCTTGTTCAAACATGGATTCTTTTTGTGTGGGAGCACCAGGATATTCAGACAGTGCTGGAAAATGTTTGTAATGGAAATAAAACTGAACAAATGACCTGTAATAAATTCCCCAGTTTGAAAAATTAATGTGGGGAGGGGGGGTTATTACAGAATAATAACAGGGGGTTTATCAGAATTTTGGATGAATAGATGAAGAGCAAGCAACTTTACACCTTTTTTATTAATCCCTGTGCTTCCACACAAGATAAATGCATAATTTATACCATCACTGCATTGCAGTGGTAGCCTCAACATCTAGAAGCATAGTTCTGTCATGTCACCCATATGCATGTGTGTGAAGAATTGTCCTGATTATTTCTGGGCGAGTCCGATGTGAAAATAGGATACGCGTCTGATGTGAAAATAGGATCGGTGTACAAGTTCAGTCACATGCATCCAGCAGAAATTAAGGATTTGGTGCAATGCGGTGTTTATTCCATTCATTTTTGGACATAGAAAACTGGTCTATTTGAGCAAGAAATGCATAGGATTACTGTGCAGTTCATCTCAATTGGCCAAAGTGATGGTATGTGTTTTTAGGTTGGGTGGCCTTGAACACATTGGACAAGATTTTATCCATGAGCAACTGAAAGATGAATATTGCTTTCTGCAAACTAAATCTTAAACAACTACCACTTTGTAGAATTTTGTAAAGGTTCCCAAATAATGGAAACCTTTATCAGGTTTATAATTATATTATGCTGTTTTCTTGAATTAAGCAAAATAGAATGCACCAAACTCCAAATGGTCCTGAACCATTATTTTTGGTCAGAATCTCGCTTTATAGTTAGTGTCATGAAGAACGTTCAGAGGGTGTATTGAATCCATCCCACAATGCATCACTTATGAGCAGTTTTGAGAAAATTTCACCTCAATGTGGTCATATGAACACATAAAAATCTGGACTTAACATTTTATTTTGGCCTGCAAAGCAGTACTTTTACCATGATCATGAAAGGTCTTAAAGTGGTTCTTAAACACTTTTTATTTGTAAGTACCGACATGTGTTTAGTACAGGGCACATTGCAATGCATTATGGGATTGGTTCAAAACGCCCTCTGCATTGTTCCATACTGTAATGAGTGTGATTACTGTAGGCATATATATGTACATTATATACACTGTGCTCTGCTGCTATACTGTACCATTACAACCATACTACATAAGAAAAGTTGATCATAACTGGGCATAATTTTTCAATTGACCAGTACTCTTTTAAAAAATGCATTGTTTAAATCTTGGTAACGGAAACATGACCTCATGCTGACATTTTTTTGTAGTACATTGGTAGTTGAGGTGTCCTTTTTATTAGGGACTTTGCATGTACATGTAGTTTTATGAGGGACTTTGCATGTACCAGTAGTTTGTTACTAGTTGCATGTAGCTTTAGGGGAAAATATACTTGGGAGTCATACAATTTTCAATACATTGATAAATGCTAGTGATATATATGTACTGTGGCCATTATAAAACCGGATTTTGTACCCAATCCTTTATCATAACTGTTTTGTTAGAGTACATTTATTTTATGAATTCTCCTTGGGATGCTAATTTTTAATACGAGGAAGCTAATGGTTTTTGTCAACCCTGGAAATACTAACTACCATTATACTAGACTATTAAAAATAGCAAGTTTGGGGTATCATTATCGTTTGGGTTGATGGAATGATTAAGAGATTAATATGGGCTTATGTGGTAATCAAGTCTGTTTGGGTGTATGATATAACACCATGTAGCACAATATCTACTACTACACCACATGAGCCAACAGACTTAATGCATTTGGAATATTAAGCCAGCCGATTATTAACAGTCATAATACCCTAAAAGCCATATCTCGGAATGAATAGGCAAGCCATAATGATGACTGCATCTGAGAACAAAGAAATTGCGAGCCTGTCTATTGTGCCTGATTGGCGAGCATTTGCCAATATCATGGGCTCTCCTATGAATAATCTAGCACACCAATGTGGCTTTGTTTAGCCTCGCTAGGTCACCTGCTAAAGGAAATCCCCTGGCTGAGGTAAAATTATTCCAGCTGATGGCAACAAAACAAAATTGAGATTTATGTAGAACTAAGGTCGGGAGCATATTTTATGGTGATAAGTCGCAATGGCTTTGCTGATAATTACACCCGGTACATTATCATAATAGCTCGGTGATAGCGATTCTGCTAATATCATTATACCGGCCTTCAGTTTATAATTACCATAATGGGGATTTGTGCCAATATTTATTTTGCATCTCTTGTGCAGTTTGTGCATAGTCTTTGTACTTTAACATCTCAAGGCCACTTGAAGATCAAGGTCGGAGTTTATTGGAGGAAATTGCATGGTGATCATGGGTGAGCAGTAGCCTGAAAGGAAAATAAATTTTCAATATTCAAAATGCAACAGATCTTCGGTTCATCAGTTGGCATGGATGTCGATCTGATTGCCAGCTGATTTGTTTTGACATGTCTTGGATTTGGATCATGACCAAACTAGGGAGTTGGGATGGATCAAATTCCTTGGTTTCGTGGAATACAAAACTAAATTGAATTGTATCCAAAAGATTACTATATACATAGCAAGGCAAAAAACATGCACAAGTATTGCAATATTTCTGTGCTAAAAGTATTGAAGTATTTGTAATAAAACCACTCTCGGTAAAATAATAGAAGCCATTTTTGTTTTTGTGGCCATATGTAAAAAATACCATTTGTTCCTGGGATATTAACACATAGTGATAAGTATACTATTTTTGGTGGGTAGGCAAAGCTCTTAAATATAAATGTTAAAATGTAGGTTCAACTTAACCAGGTATAGCACAAGGATTTTTAATGCTTAAAAGGCACTCTCAGTGATCTGCAAAATATAAAAATCAGTTTTGCGTATTAAATATTATGGGTATTCTACACTTCAGGTATGTTTTTGGCTCGCACCCAAAATTTGGTTTTGCACACCACCTGAAAAATTTTGCCGTAAAGTTGTCGGATCTCTGGGGCAATTTCTTTTTTTGGGGAAAAAGATAAGTATGAAGTGACTGGTGGGAGGCATTTGTTAAATATTGAGGTAGAAGGTGCAAAGAATTGCAGGTTAAATTTTTTTAGTTTTGATACCACCATTTTAGTTATAGGAATGATTTCCCCTGCTTTGATATAGCTAAAATTAACCTACTTGAGGGATTTGGTTAATGGACTAGAAATTAGTGGAGTAAACAGTTTGTCCATTCACACAATTAAAAAACTATGCTTCAATTTAAAATAAAAAATCGTATTCAAACTAAAAACTATTTCTATGTTAATGAGCAGTTCTTTGTACCGCATGGGATTAAAGTTAATTATGCAGACCGCAGAAACAAAATCAATTGCCAATAATAAAAAAAATCTGGACACTAGGCTTTAGACTGGTCAGTTAATAATGGAATGTTTATGATATTGACATCTTTCTATTGATTTAAGAATGGACTCATCAGTCTGTCCACTGTTACTTAGCTTTAATAAAACACGACTGGTTTATTAGGTAAGCTTCAGCTATCGGGAAAAAATGCAGTTGAAGATAAAAATATCTTAATAGCATTTGAGTTTGTATCCCAAAAATAGTGAATTTTATTTTGAATTAAACTTCCATGTCATTTAACAGATTAGTTAGAAAAGGAATATTTGAACTTGCTTGTAGTAGACGAACCAGAAGCAGGCGCCATGCTGTCTGAAGTACTCGAGTGCAAGACTATGCCAGATTAAAAATAAATCTTTGCTATTATTTCCTTGTATCATGTTAAAGATTTTAAAGGTATTTGCAGACATGTTTCTTTGTGTTTACCGCCAAGAAAGATGACTTGATTCAATTAATTTTTTATGGACCACATGAGTTCAGACTATTGATGTACGGATGCACCACAACAATAACATGGCCATTGTTAAAGCTAATCGTAATAATCATAAAATATGAATTAAATTGCAGCTGTTGATTTTTTAGTGTTTTTTGGCTGCATTATCAGTGAAATTTAGTTGAATACCAGTGGCTTAAAACAGCCAGATGTTCTAAAACAAGATATTTTAATTGCAAAAGTGAAGTGATTGCATTCCCTCAAATTTGCTTCCATTTAAGCCCAGAAAAAATATCAATTTTGAAAACATCAGGTCTAGGCATTGATCCCAATCCAGTCAGGAGCAGACATGGCTATTAATTTAGCCACTTTAGCTGTTTTACCCTAGACTAGGATGCTAAGACTTCCTGACAATTATTTATGCCTCAAAGATCTTCAAATGGCAGCTGGTTTGAACGATATTGAATATTGCATTTTGTGTAAACCAGTACCACACAAAGTCAATTTGATTTAGATATATCCTTTTGAAATAGCAAATTGGTGTAAAGTGACGTTGTACCAACAATATAGAGGAAGAAAGTCTATTTTGGTAATAGATGGGATGAAGTACTGAAGCGTCCTATAAATAAAGCCGGATAAATTTGGGTACACAGGCACTTTGTATTTCTGTCGACTTCGCTGAAGCAGAAGGTAAACATGGTTTGGTTTCCCATCCTGGCCTTTCTTAGTTTTTTTTTTTTTTTTTGGAAACTTCCTTATTTTAAAGGTCTATGGCCCGATCGCTAATGGCCTCGTCCCCAGAAGCCCCAGATTTTACCGGAAGTGGTCAACATTTTGGTATCAGAAGAAAGCCATTTTTCTCGTTTGCCCTGTGAAATCTTAGAGCCAAAGGATGTTTGATTTGAAGTTATGAGCGAAAATGTGCCCCATTTTGGTCGATCAATATTAATTTTACACAGTGCTCTATGGGGCTTACAAAATCACGTTTTTAGCTCTTGCATAAAACGGATTGAAATATCGGCGCAAAACTTTACATGTGGGGTTTTGGAGTGAAGGCCAATCTATTAAGATGAAAACTTCATATCCTTAAATCGGGCCATCCCCCTTTAGTTTAAGGTACAGTACTTCAAAAAAATTATCATTGAATAAGTACATGGGGGGGGGGCTACTTAGTAAGTTTGGACCCACATTTCATCAAAAATATGCTAGGGACTATGGAATTGTGGACCTTTTTTGAAATGGACATTTTGAACCTTATTTGGAAAATTGGAATATACGGAGTGGTCCACATATCTGGTACCCAAACAGCCAAGCATTTATAGTAGTCAGAAATTTAACTGTATGAGCATGTTTGTGTCATGTCATGTCAGCTGTTGTCTCTTATAGAATGGTTGGAGAAAGGAGGAAAGATTGTGGCTTTTCCTGACCAAATTGACCACTTTTTCTGTGAATTACACGGCACATTTGAACTGACCCGAGTGAACTTTTGGCTCGACTTGTACGTCCTAAATTACATTTCCAGATCTGTGGTGACGCAGCAAAACAGTTCAATGTTAGGGGAACCCACCAGTGCATACACGCAGTTACAAAAGCTGTACTCTACCTCAACCAGGAAGTGAAAATCGTCAAGATATTAAAGGCCGATATGGGCATTGGTTATCAAACCATGCAGCTGTAGAGAGTAGATAGAAAATACATGTGTCCCTTGCAGCAGCTAGTAATTGAACAAGTTAAATATTAGCGAGTTTCCCCTCGTGCCCCCACCCAGTTGCAGAGTTATTTGCACGATAGTTTGTACTTTTGTCAGGCATTTTGGATAGGGACTTGGTTCTTTTTAATTGCATTATTTTCACTCATTTTAAACTAATGAGCTAAAAACCAGGCCTTCATTTTTGAGGAGCAATCTCCAGAGCTCCTCAAAGAGCTCCTTGTAAACTTCCAGGAGTATTACTTTTGAGCTCCTTGCTCCTTAGAAATGTTTTAAAGTTGATAAATTAAAAATTGAGAACTTTCCCTATCATGCTCCTTGGTAAAAACAGTGATAGTCCAACAATTTATAGTTGTAAGGTGACGAAAAAAAACCCAGATTTACAGGCGAGCGGACCTTTTAGAGTAGGGTCGGTCAGGTGAATTTTTTCTTTTCTTTTCTGGAGGCCAAAATTGGCCTAAATAGCCCCAAAATCTGAAAAATCAAGAGAAAAAATGACAAAATTAATAATAATAATAATAATAATAATAATAATACCGACATTTATATAGCGCCTTTTCCACAGGATACAAAGCGCTGTTGCCTATTATTATTACGCTGCCTTCAGGAAATCGTCACAATCATTTCGCTTCACCTAGGCCGGCAGCCGGCCAAGCGCACATGCCTATCAGCACTTAGATTGTAATATCCCCCATTAAAATTAAAAAATTTTCTAAAAAATTGCCGAAATTGATATTTTTGGGCTAAAAACCGGCTGATTTTACATTAATTTTTGGAAAAACTAAAAAAAATTGTAGAACTGAAAAATTGGGGTCGGTCGGGCCCATAAAACAAGTTTTTTTTTGGTTTAGTTGCCTAAAGGACTACAAAAATAACAATTTGACTTTACTGGTATGTTTATATGCTCAGTTGTCACTGAAGGGTTACCCTGAATAATATCAAGGCATGGTTCTTGTTGAGAAGAAATGGTAGTGTAGTGGAATATTTTGGCAAGACGTAAACTGGTTTATCAAAGTTGGTAATGGGATTATATATCCATTGCCATAACTCGCATTTACCTAACTCGCTGAAAATTTTAACTAAATGAAAGCTGTGGTTGGAATGAAATGAAGCGTTTGTACATGCACAATATGGCAGGAAATATGATGTACAGTTCTGGCAGGAAGTGTGGATTTGAATAGACCAGGAAAAGGGGTGCTAAAGGATCACTTCCTCTTTGTGAAATGGGTCATTATCAGACAGGTTTTGTGAAATGCCAAGTGCTTCTTGGAGGTTCACTCCCGGTACCGTCACTTCTCTTACTGTCCGGGTACCCATGCTCGTTCGTAGGATCGCAAAAAAGGGGGTTTTCCTCAATCGATTTCACAAATTTTATTTTTTGGAAAGTTCGCAATTTTGAAAAGGGGTAAATGGGGTGGTCGCACTGTCGCAGAAATACCCGTATTAATAAAGTTATATTTTTGTCAGTGATTTTCGGAATGGATTCTATCAACAAAGTATCAGTCATCAAATCTTCAGCTGACGACATATGCCTATACTGATATATTTTTCTCATTATTTTTTGTTTCGTTGAAGTTTGTTTTGTTTGAAAAGGGTGGTAAATTAAAAATTTATGATTTTGCGAAAAAAGGGTTATATTTTTGCCCTAAAAATTCGTGATTTTGCACAAAAAAGGGGCGTTTTTTAAACCAAAAAACGCGAAAAGGGTGCGTTTTCAATAACTACGAACGAGCATGGGTAGTACCCGACAGTAAGAGGAGTGAAGGTACCGGGGGTTCACTTAAGAAAAACAATCCCCATTTTATGTGATAATCGCTGCCAAAACAGTGAAAAAGCTTGAAAAATGTTAGTATTGATTTGGGATGCGTGTCAGTTGATGAACCAAAGTCATCCTTGCCAAGGTTTGGGAATATTATGTGCGATAACTGGGATTCAGAAAATAACAAATTTCATTGTCATCTAATTGCCACTATTTGCGAAGTGAATGTTTGAACTTACAAATAAAAACAACTGTTGGCCAGTTTCACATCTACAGTGGATAAACCTATTGCATCATGGGATATCTTTAAGGGTTACTAGAGAATAGTTTTCCATTTTACAGAAAAAAGAAACAAAATGCCACATTGGCTATTTACATTTAATAACAGCATTTCTAGGTAAGGTTTATGATAAACTAATAAATGTTCATGGAATGGACCAAATTTGAATGCTGCTTTTAGAAAATGTAAACAGAATTAAATATTTGTAAAACTGTTCATGTGTAATACACAAATTTATCTGAACATAGTACGTTATACTTCAATGCTGCCATTGTAGCAAGCATGTGCAACAGAAAATGCTCATATATAGAGGCAGAAATAAATCTTAACAAGAACATCCCACTATAAATTTTATAAGATTCGGCTAGGAATATTTGGTGGCATTTCCATATTTTAAAAGAATAAAAAGCCCAACCTTATGTAGATCTGTGTGGAACTTTATAGATTGTTTTCCCAATTGCGATCAAATTCAGAATTCTAAGTACACTTTAACCAGATAAGACACCCCCACCATCCAACGTATAGTTTGTACAACATACCCTGGAACATAATCTTTCCATAAGCTTTTTGAATTCTACACCTATTGCCACCTCATCTAAAATTGTACACTGTGAGGCCAAAGGTACCTTTGCTCCAGAAGAGGGCACTAGATTTCCTTGATGCTGAATTGTGAATCGGGCTTATTCCAAAAGTTTATCGGGGATCTCCTTTGCCCAAGTCAATGAAAATTAACAGTTTAGAATTTATGAACTTGATCAATGAAGTCCGGTGAAACATTGAGCATCGACAATTGGTAGGGACTGATCGTGACTTTGGTTGCTGTATAGTTTTGTGTCACTTTATTTGCATAATGAATATTCAAGCTCATTTTGCATGTTTTCCTTAAAAGTGATTAATTCATTCTCCTCTTCAATGAACGATGAATTGCAACTTGGTAGGTGATGGAGCATGACTTAAGCTGTGTAGTTTTGTATTCAGTATTTGGCATACTGGGAAGCGTATTACCATTGCACCTACTTTTTGGTTGCAAGACAGCGGGGAGTTGCTTAAAAATGGTTGGTTTGACGCCACCTATTTCTGATGTATCTATTAGTTCTCTGTATGTCTGTGGACAACTTTGAGCAACAGTAAAGTTTTTTGTTTGCGGACTCGATAATTTTAATCCATTTTGATGCAAGAGCTCAAAATGCCGATTTTGTAAACCCCATACGAGTTACTGTATAGATTTAATATTGGTGAATCCAAAATGGGGTCAAAATTTTCGCATGGAAAGGTGAGTAAATAATAGCTTTCCTTTTCTTTCTTCAGATACCTAATTTTGCCCACTCTCATTAAAATCTGGGGTTATGAGCTAATAAGTGATCAGGCATTGCCAATACTCGATCATGGCATTACCTTTTTATACAGCACTTGATTTTGGTGTGTGGTACATTAGAAGAAAAGTGCATGGTTTTTGTTGAACCCGTTCTCTACGCTATCTAGGCATAGATTTACCACTAGACCACAGAGGACTGTTTACATAGATACCAGAGAAACGAGCGTCATGTCCTTCAAATGCAAAATGAATTTATTAGATATCTGGGAAAATATTTAACAACATTTGAATACATTGCATTTTTATTCTAACTACTACCATCACAAATTGAAGCCAAAATGTGTATTAATTGGCCCATGGACCTTTGATAGCTTTTTGATAGATGTGGTTGACCACATTTGAAAACATTCAGGAAACGTTTCCTGAGCCTTATAAATTTCATGAGAAAAACAATAAGAAAAAAAAACTTCTAATTACCAAAATCTCAATTTTGTGTAACTTAGGGAGGGGCGGGTGAGGTTGTCAATTGGGTCACCACCTTTACTCGGTTTTGGTCAAATACAAAAAATTTGACCGTGCCTTTATGAAATTTCCAATTAGAAAAAAATATAAAAAGTAAAAAAAAAATGCTAATTTAATATTCAAAAAATGGGAATACTTCCTAAGGTCGGTAGTAGTTGGGCCAATGCAAATTTTTTTTTGCCTTGTGTGCAAAAAATGGTTTGCACTAAAGGCAACAAAAAATTTAAATTGCATGTCCCAAACTACGCCTGACCTTGGAAGGATTTTCTCCTTTTTTAAAATTAGGCTTATTCATATCCACAAAATATTGTCTTTGATTTTAAGTAGAGTCCTTCCTTTGACGGAAAAAACTCTAGTCACTCATTGAAGGACATCCAGTAGTGCCCATACTCTAGCTGACCCCGCTGTACACCGTGTTACTATTTTGAGGAAATCGCTCCCAGGGATTTAATTGTCCTTATCTGGGCGAGGAGCAAGCTCTGCTATCTTGTCAACACCTTGCCAGCCTACACTGGCCTATCGCATACCAGATTTGCATGTCCACATGTGGCAATGGAGATAATTATGGGAAATCGCATGTGTGTAACAGATCTTCTCCAATCTATTGAAGTGTGTGGGTTGATGATTAAAAATATTCAGATTATAGTCGAGACTAATTATACGTATTGTTGAAGTAGAGTGTGGAGTAATGACGGACAATTAGTAGTCTTTAGTGTAGTGTTGCAATGGAAGATGACAAGTCGATAATTACCATAATTTGCTAATTATCTTCGAATAACTTACTGTTGCAAAGCAGGATTAGAAATGCATTACAATAGGCAAATATTTGGAATAGAATTTTAATTGCAACATTAACAAAAGATGTACTCATTGTTGAAGTTGGACATACTACATGTAGTTGCTTTTAATCCAATAATTATCGGCAGGAAACAGTGGGGGGGGGGAAGGAGGGTGGCAAAAAACCCAATTCAATAAGCAAAAAATAAATAAAAGGGCTGAAAAAGGCCAGAAAAATAGACTTGTGAGTGGAGCAATCCAAGTTTTTTTTATGCTTGTTTGTCTAAAAAAGGTTAAGTTCGGTAAAAGGTCCACTTTTGCCAAATTACCCCTTTTGAGGATTTGGAAGAAAAATTCCCCTTTTGAAAAAAATACACCCCTCCACTAAAAAAAAAAAATCCTGGTTTACAGGCTTGAGATTTCCATTTTTGTAAAGAACATGAAAATCATTCATTTTGCAACCAAGTCTTTGGATTAATGCTTTTGAATTCCAATAAACAATCCCAAGCTTTAGGCTGGCTTATTTTACTGCCTTTGTGCATTTTTGTTTTAAATCTGTCCCAAAATAGACATAGCCAATTTCGTTCTAATAATAAAAATTGTTTTAGATGAATGCATACATGTTCTGTTGTGTTGACCTCAGTGGGGATTTCCCAGAGTGTATTGCATGGAAGGGTAAACATTGCGCTGTAGCAATTTCATTAAAGGGATTTACTTGTGAACAGAACTGTTGGAAAGGGATCACTGAATGGCTTGGGGTTGATAACATTAAATATTGCACTAGTCTTAACTCACCGGATATCTTTTCTTGGGCAAAGGCAATATAATCTTTTTTATTACAGGGAGCATCAACAGGAAAAGGTTACGACCACAAAAAGAATGGTTTGTTTGGTGTTGCCTATATCTAAGCTTATCTACTCACTTGGAAAAGCAATTACTATAGAAAATTAATACCAATGCTTACTTTGGATTTAGTTTTCCGGTCTATTTTTGTTGTTTTTTTATAATTCATACTTAATTGCAAAATTATGATATTCTGAACGGCCCGTAACATTGGCCAAATTAAATGGCAATATGCATATACCCGATAATCCAGTGTATTACCGGAATGTGAAATCAACATTTTTAAAAAGCCAGCCTTACTCCCACTCTATATGTTGCCTGTTAACACTCAATCGCAAATGGGTCTACAAAATTGTTTTCAGTTTGGTTCAGAATCGGTTACATTTAACAGGATTTTATTTTTTTGCATAACTTTCAGTTGACGTAGACTTCAAGATGGCATATTGGGCTAATTTCCCTAAAAAGAAAGCAAATTTGTCCCAATTAGGCACCTTGGATCATGAAATTTGAATTTGCCAGGTTTCCATGGGTTGATTCGAATAAAGATTGGGCAATACACAAAATTTTGTAGCCCTTGCAGAAGAGAGCGAACTTCAATTTCAGTGGCAAAAACTGTTAATGTGAAATATTTGCACAAGTCTAGCAAATTAGAGCCTGGTTTTGTACGTTGTACATTCATAAGTTATAATGAAAAGTATACTTTGTCCGGCCTGAACGAAGGAGTGACATCATAGCGCAGTAAACCGCAGTTGTAATCGCGAGTGTACAAAAAGTCGGCGTGTGCAATACGCATGCACAATAGCTGCACTAAAGATATGACATCACTCCTTAGTTCAGGCTGGATTAAGTATTATAGTCTTATCGGTTTGGTCGGTTGGTTATCTTTAGAAACTGGTTGTTTCCCTTTCTGGTTTTATTTCACAAGAGTAAAAGCTAAGACAATGTTTCATGTTCTCTTATCCCATAGCACATTACTTCAATTGAAGTTTCATTTTTATTGCTCACAATAGACATTGCCATTGTTGAATGTGAAGAACTTAACAAAATTGGCTGCTCCTAATTCCAAGATGACTGCAAACCGCAACAGAACTGCCTACCTTTCATCTTTAAGCAATATCATTTTTAAATACAAACTCCCAGATCTTTTTCCAAGTTGATAGAATGAGCCCTGGACACTGTGAACCATTGGTTATTATGAATCGGGAACTGAGTTGTACAAATTTGTCGAGCTTAGAAGCTAACATAGGGCAAGCTAGGGAGACAAATTTGCTCTTGAAACTGGAAATTGTATTTGAGGGGATATTATTCTGAACACTAATATTGAGATCTGGGATATTGTTTCATAGCGCTAGGACTGCCCATTGCGATGACCACCGTAATCTGGGTTAATTGTACAGACTTAAGTTAAAGCATGATCATGTAACCATCTCCCAAAGAATAGCGCAGGTTGACATGAAGAGACAACTGAACATGCACAAGTGTACATGCACTTAGAGTATGTATATGTACAGCCACGAATCTATCCCTTACAGCTCCAGAGGCTAATGTTATTTTTGCCCATTGTGTTATGCAAATGACTCTCTTTGGGGCATTGAACTCCTTATGCAAACACGCTTACGGCTTCTTCTATTTGACGCTGACACAGTTCCCGAAATGTTTTGCAGCAAACGGAGCCACTGGCTAGATTCATTTCAGACACATGGCTATCGTGTTGAGGAGTTGGAAATGACGGTAGGATGATATTGTTTACCCATGTCCCATACAACATGCTGACAACTGGATTTTGCGAGTACAATGTGACATTGCAATAAAGAACGGCTTTGAGACTTTCTACGGGGTTATGTCTATTTTACGCCGTCTATGGAAGCTGCAGAGTCTATGGTGTGCTCTGTTCTACGTATTAATAATGAAATTTTGTCAGGTGCAGGTATCGTATTTCCGCCCCCGAAAGAACACTTTGACGTAGCATCACATCGGCGTATAAATCCAAAAGAGTCCTCAATTGTAGAAAGTCTGACAGCATAAGTCATTCTGTCCATCGTAGACTTTTTCAGAAGCATAGAGGCAAAATTAATCTAATGAATGCACATTCGGGCACATTGCTCCAAAACGATTTAATTCCGTAAGCCTAGTCAGAAGATTTAAAATAAGTCTGTGATGAATGCATAAATTTATCTTGTTGTTAACCTCTTTACATTGGAAATGTCAAATATTGATGCATCATGCTAATACAACATGAGCAGGAAGTGTTGGTTATACAGGATATATGCATGGGTTGGTGTAAATTTTCACAATACGTGTGAAATTGCGGAAAGTGGGTCGGGGAAAATGGCAAAATATGTTCACATAGTTTAATGTTTACTATAAATATTTGAGTGTTAAGTTGGTGAACCGATCAACACCTTGTCTCCGGTTTGGTTTTACTCCCATCAAAATTGAGATTGTATGGAGAAAATAAATTATATTTCTCCTTAATACCTGTGAAATTTAAGCCCCAGGAAATATTCCTTTTGGTTGTTGACAAAAAACGTGAGTTTTCCAAACGTGGTCGATCACTTCAACGCAGTTTACTATGGGCCAATTAATACAGGTTTACTTGTTACAATAATTTCAACAGCCAGATGATCTAACTCAAAATTTGTAATTGGATGTTTTGAGCGATGCCCAAGTTTTAAATTATCAAAAAATAAAAATGTTTGAAAAATTGGACCATGATCAGGTCACCCACCTTTCGTAATTTGCAACATTTACAGGGACATTTAATTTAAATATTGTAGACAACATAATAAAGATTTAATATAAAAAGACAACATTTTTTAAGTTTTCAACTTACTTGCTCCATGTGAACAGCAAAATTAATTCTACTCCAGGGCAGTATTTGTTTTCGGTTCGGTTTTGAGCAATATTGGAATTTTAGACACAAACCCGAATGAGTTAAACCCCCAAGTTACACACCCTGGCAAGATGGGCTGACAATTATGTACGATCTAGACTAATTCTTTTGAAAATTGTAATGGACAATTAGACAAATGGATCTGAATTAAATGTTTACACTTGTCACTTAACAGATTTTACAGATTATAATTGAAATGCAATTGATATGAATTAGACTAGATGAGGATGCGATATTCTAAATTTGTGATAATGATCTAAATGCCAACTTCAGACTAAACAATACCTGGTGGATAGACAACCAAGATATCGGTCTTTAGCTGTAGGCCTACTAATCGGTTTGCAATTAACTTTTAGTATTAAAACATGCTCAGGACTAGGAAAACTATCCTGACCTGAACTAGTTCTGAATTGCCCGAACTGAATTGTGTCCCACAAATTAAAGGGACAGGAGTGATTGTTTTAGGATACAAATTGATTGTAGAACATCTAACAAACGTTTCAAAGGATTATTGTACAAACGAGTAAAAAGAAAACCAAAGACTGTTTCGAACTTGCCTGCTATCGTAATCATCCTCCATAGAAAGCACATGCTTGGATTTTTCGGAAAGAGTTCCATATGTACCCCTTTTAAAATCTAACAGGAAACAAATATTTTTTATTTATGGCCTAACACAAACAAATACCCTAACCCTAAGGCCAAAAATATAAGAATTTGTTACATGTAGAGAACTTTGAAGGGGGTACATATGGAACTCTTGCCAATTTTTCTGTCAAAAACAAAGTTTTTAATTATGTTCATGATTTTATTACACAACAGCGTATTCGGCCTATTCACTTCAGGTGTGAAGCATTCCAAATATGCAAAAAAAATGGGTTTCAACAAAAAATTGGGGCGCTTGTTTCTGTAAATGTCCTCATAATCTCTAAGAACAAATCTCCATGACCTGACCTGGTCCAGTGCACTCTGCTCATGCCTCATCTATGGCTTGGGTTTTGAAAAAATGCAAGTCGAACGAGGGAAGTTGGCAGGTTTTTCCCCCCATCAGATTTTCAAAATATATATTCCATTAGTCAGATGCCAGTTTTTAGGCAATTTCCCAATTTGAAGAATGTTTAAATCCATATTATGCATTTCAAAAAAAAAAAAATTGGCCCAATTTGGGTACTTTTTGCCTACTAATAAATTCACCTGCTTTTTGGGATATTTTCACTACTTCGATTTTTTAGCAATTTTTTTGTCAGTTGCCAGTGTGTCCACCCTCCATTCACCCACCCCACTGTTGCTTATACATCTACGCAAGGCATTGCACGATCACATCCAATTTCACAAAGTAGATGTTCTAAAATCGCATTGGAGAATGGTGCATAATCAGACGCCATTAAACTGAGCAGTTGAGCCAAGACAATGCGAATTCATGGCAACCCCAATGCTCCCCTTTTGAAGCACATGGCAATTTATTCAGTAACCTTACGAGTATAATTTCAAAATAATGTCCACAGTATAAAATTTTAATGCGTTATATGAATAATAGCTCGAGGGATGTGGTCCATATCAGATAGTGGCAAAGAATTGTCAAGGTTGGTATCATAAACACGCTGGGTACAAATCAATAGATGGCGCTTGGTGGAAAATGCCCGATACATAAAGCTAACGTCTGTGTAGCTATCTCAACAAATCGGATATCTGGTGTTGCCCTGTTTAGATATTGTAGATTTGTATGTATACCGAACTAGAGCATGTGAATGTAGTCTAACATGCCGGCTGAACCATCATAATAACAATATCTGGCTTGGTGTTGATTTATTAACACCTAGCAAGCGATCTTTGTTCAAATCAAGCGTCCATAAAATATGTAACAATTGGAATATGCTGTTTTTGACAGAGGGCTCTGTATGCCAGTTTCTAGCAATCAGCAAATGAGACTAGCTAAAGTATTATGCATGGAAGTAATTGTACCTTTCCGTGGCTAAAAAGTAACCTGGGTTTCTTGACCAATTGTAAAGCCATGACCCCAAAACCAATACATGAGATTCATTTGAAATTATTTTAATTGAGATAGCTTTTTACAATGAAAAATTATTGCTCTGTCCCAGTTAACAGATCTGGAAAATAAGTTATACTGGATGCGAGGTACCATTTTTTTTAACACCTCTAATGCACACAAAGGCAGCACTTTATAATACCTGCCACATGTATTGATCGAGATCTCGATCACTTGAGCACAGTAAGTGTTAAATCTTGTAATTGTAGGCACTCTGTCATCACATTGAAGGAAATGTTTATTTCCTATTCAACGAGGAGATGGAGTTTTAAAGGGGCATTTTGTGATGCCAACAGCTTTGTAAATTATCTGTCTGTAAACAAATAATAACACAATGACCTATGGGGCACTGTAAAATGAACATTTACGCAACATCAAAATGCAATATGAAAATTTGGAAATGGCCTTTTCTCAAGGATCTCTAAACCATAAATTGGAAGGTGCTAGAATCACAAAAAACATGTTTAGGTTAAAACACCTTAATGTCATCTGAGGCATTGGTGTATTTGTATCATATGGGTCGAATTGTGCGGCAGATTTGACTGATTACAAGCGTCCTATGTATGTAGCACTGATGCAGACATTTGCTCTTGTAGCGTCAAATTGCACCATCCGAATGGAAATATTGAACAATAAGATTTTTGGTCCCTTTTGAACCTATGAACAAAAATTGCCATGATTATGAAATACAATGGCCATTGCTGTACATTGTTGACTGAAGTTACAAACCTCAATCTTTGATCCACAGCCTTGCCACCGACTTGCCTAAATACTTGATTTTTTTAAATCTGAATCTTGGGCGTATGTTTACAAAAATGTTCTTAGGTCATTTGATGCAAAGTAAAAAAAAAAAAAAAAAAAAAAAAAAAAAAAAAAAAAAAAAAAAAAAAAAAAAAAAAAAAAAAAAAAAAAAAAAAAAACGAAAGTCATGATGGGCCCATTGGTAATGCAGGATGTGGATTTAGAGCAGTTCAGATGACCTAAAAAGGAGGTGCAGATTTCAATAGTGCTGTAAAATTTCCGCCCATTCCGACCATACCCAAAATTAGTGTTAGACCGAAAAATATTCCACCAGACCACAAAAATTGCGAGCATTTTGAAATTGAGGGCCAGTAGAGTCAATGTTAAAAATCTTAAGTGGGAACCTTGAATGAGATGACAAATAACGGGCAAATAACCAGTGATTCATTTTTAATTGAAAGTGGCGAGTCGTTGCTCCATTCGGCTGATTGCAGACAGTACATGTACATAGCAATACTGTACAAACATGAGTAACAACCTGGGAAAATAACTAGGACTTCAGAGACCAAGTTCAAGGTAGAATATTAGCAACTCAATGTTGTATTGAAAAGATTTCAATATTTAGAAAACCCAAATCATGTAACAAATTTTCACTGCTGTAACTGTGGTAACATGAATGCAACCAATCTTTGATGTCACTGGGTCCAATTGGCAGTGGCAAAATTAGAATGAATTGCCCCAGATGCTAGGGATGCAAAATTTCCAGAAATTTCCGGAAATTTGACCATAATAAAAAATCTGGAAATGTAATTTTTTTTTTTACAGTTTATGGAAGTGAGTGAGTTATTTCAGGATATTAAAGCATACCCACATTTTTTGGTAGGGGGATTAACTCCTTCTGTAGCCTTTTGTTTGGACGATTCCCACATAAGTTTAATGTCGCGCGCAAATGTTTGGCCGCATTTTCAGGAAATTAATGAATATGCCCACTTACATCCGGGAAATGCAAAAAAAATTTTATATTTTATAAATTTTCCATTTTCCATCATGTATTGATATGTTAGAACAGTGATTTAGAACAGTGATTCAAAACAGGGAAGGAACTGAGAAATTCAAATTTTGAAATTGTTTTACTCCCCCTTTGCTCACTTTGAAGTTCCACATTTCCTTATGAAATTTCTCCATTTATAGTTCAGGTTCCCCCTTAAATTTTCAGATTCCCCTTTCAAACTCTCTCCACCTGTATTTTTTACTTTTCCCTAAAGTTTTAAACTTTTAAAATATTGAAATGAGCTTGAAATATATAAATTCATGCACTGTAATTTGCTAATCGGTGGTGTGTGAAATTCATGCACCACCGATTACATATCCCTACTTGGTATAATTATGTATACATTGGCTGCACAGATATTCAGAAAACATTGCTGTGATACTTCAATGTAAAAAGCTAAGCACTCCAAAAATAGCCTCAGAATTTAATATTGTTGGATGTAAAATCGTCACAAATCAATCTGGGGTTGCTTTGTTAAATGGTTGTGTACTAGGACATTCCTTTAGTGGGCATGATGTAATTTCTATTCATAATTGTATTCTAATGGTGGGGTTGCCTGCTCCAGAAAACGAGCCGACCTTGAGCTACTTTCTTGCGCGTGCACTCGGCGATGACTGCGATGACGGCATATTTTGATCAAATCAAGACGGCGAGTTTTGATGAAATTGCTTCGGCTGGATTTTGATCAAATTCAGACTTGTTGTCTGAACTGGTTAATCATCATGGAGAGTTGTGTGCAATGAACAATGATTCCATGGCTTGGCCGTGCCATGTTAGAATAAATGTAACATACAGGGATGCCCTTGTAAAAGCTTTTCTTGGTGATAACATGTGAGGAGTTCCTTGAGAAAACATACAGGCCTTTACATATAGAAATTGGAGCTCTGTAAATCATGCTCACATGTGCTACTAATACTTCTTACAATTTGAAGAGTTAGAATTTTAAAAGTAGGAACATCAGTTAAGAACAGAATTTATATGCACATATATATGCACAATCTGCTCTCCTAAACAAATAGCCAATGAACTTTGAATTTGATAATAGAGCATGGGCTTATGAATATTAACAAGCTCATTTGCATAGTTTAATGCATATTTCACCTTCAGATAATTATTACTTCTGATTAAACCTACATAATTTGTGGTTTCAAACAGCACAACTTTGAATATGACAAAATATTTTCACAGGCTTTAACCTTGAAAGGTGTGAAAATTAATGCCTAACAAAAATATGTCTAATAAAGCAGGAGAAAATAGTGACCAGAAATTATTTCAAAACATGTATATAACAAAGCAGTAATCAAAATCAAATCGCAGGCATTAGTGTTAGTGCCCCTGAGGGCGCATTTATTGTATATGGGGGTCAGTGTCTAACGGCTAGTTGGAGGTCATCAAGGCATAGACTTGGGAGCTAGGACAAGACAATGACGTAGATACTAAGGTGCTTGTCTCGAGGCGAGCCATCCGTTTAGCCAATATTCAGTGCATCCATTAGCGAGCTGGCGGGACTGCCGTGCAATTTATATGGCAGCTCTTTAGGGTTTACCCCAAGAGTGATGCAAGCGTATTGAGAGCTGGGTGCATTTATATTGGCTCGCCTTGTGTGTGCACACACATTTATCCCGCTTCATTAAGGCTAAACTAAAACTTTAAACACCGCTGATATTTTTAAAATCGAAAGGATTATGTGGAAAGAGAGAAATGCTAGTGTTTTTCAGGAAAGTGATTTCGTGAATGGGTTTTAATTGCACATCCACTTGACTAACTAACTAGGTGTATAATATGGGTATACATGGTTTGTCATTTATACGACACCCATGTTAATCAAAATATAGTTAACACTGTAAATATGTCTCGGCGATATCCTCAAATTGATTTACAGATTTGAATGCGCTTTACACTCCACGTAGCTATTTAGGTGACCTTTTTGGTCTGATGCCAAAATTTGTAGAAATGCCCAAGTTAAATGCCCTTTTATGTAGATCCTCAGGCAAAATAAACTAAAATCATAAAGTGAAGATAGTTTCAAAACAACTATAGCACAATGGCTAATCATAACCAGAATCTTTTGGCCAAGATATTACACTCTGGTTAGAAAATTACCCTTGACCTCCTGACACATTTACTAACATCCCATTGAATGAACAAGCATTATGTGACCAGAACTAAGTTTTATTTTCTGGAAACAATTCCATGGAATTGCGAGTTTGGAACACCGATTTGAAACCGAATGTCCTAAAAAAACTTGTGATTTTTCCAGTTGTAAAAATGCATTACAATCCCTTGATTTCCATCATATGATATTCTGAAGTATTCTAAATTAATTGGGTCATTCCCTTTAAAAGACTGCAATGTCAAAGCACTAAGCCAGAATGGGTGTTAGAAATTGTAGTCGGAGGATGAGGTTGGGACACGATAAATTCCCTGGTTTACTGGTGCACGCACCAAATCTTGCACTGATGCCTCAATCCAACTTTATCATTACATAAACATAAACTTGCTCAAGAGTGTAAATTAAAGGTGCATTTCGTGATTTCAGCACCTTTTGTTTTATTCATTGATCACTAGATATCCTTGGGAAAAAACCACAACAAAAAAATAAGCTTATTCTTAATTTGAGCTGATCCCGATCTTGCGGTTATGAGTTATGAGCAATTGCTTGTTTCCCACGGTGGCATAGGCCACTGTGCTGTAATTTCTGTCCATTTACGGACAGAAAATACAAAATTGCGAATTTCTTACAGATGCGACCGAATTTGCACGTAAGATTGGGCACACATGGATTACTAATAGGCATGTCAATACGCCACTGCACAACCCCTGAAATCACGCACGCACCACACGTACACACACGCTCAAGCACAGCACACCGTCAAACACAACTTTTTTGAAAAATTGTATTAAAAAAACGGTTGAATATTTTCAAAATCTGATTTCAGATCCATGTTTAGAAAGGCCTATTACTACTACCTGCCAAATTTCGTTACGATACAAGCAGTAAAACTGTCCAAAACAGCAAGAGTAATATTGTACAAAATCTCATTTTGCCATTCACCGCGGCACTGACTGATTGGAAATTCACCGTGGCACCGACTGATTTTGGCTATTTTCGGCTTTGCTCAGGTTTCGGGGCTTTCCCGGTGTGATCACGTGGTCCTACAATGCCCATATTTGGGTATTCCATTCATAAAACTGACGTCATACCAGGGTACCAACGATTTCCAAATCGATTGCTTTACTCAATGTGTAATACACGGCGAAAGATGGGTCCCAAAACTGCCATATTTTTCCACTTTTGCGTCATCCAGCATGAAAATCGTTTGATATAGTAGTCAATCTATCCTTCAACAATATTTCTACCAAACAGCAAGTCGAAATTCGAACGAGATCACCCCGCGCCCATTTTATTTTGCGCTCGTACGAGTAGCAACTTTTTTTTTTTTTTTTTTTTTTTGCATTTCGTGATTTCAGCACCTTTTGTTTTATTCATTGATCACTAGATATCCTTGGGAAAAGCTTATTCTTAATTTGAGCTGATCCCGATCTTGCGGTTATGAGTTATGAGCAATTGCTTGTTTCCCACGGTGGCATAGGCCACTGTGCTGTAATTTCTGTCCATTTACGGACAGAAAATACAAAATTGCGAATTTCTTACAGATGCGACCGAATTTGCACGTAAGATTGGGCACACATGGATTACTAAGGCTAACGGTTCAGATGATATAAAATCTCAACATTTTTAGGTAAGTCGGGGGGGGGGGGGGGTGGGGAACGATGATGTGGATCACCAAAAATAAAATTGCCCTTTAATGACTATCCCTTGAATACAATCTGATATTAGTGCTTTATCTGTGTAAACCATACCAACATTCTTGCAGCATTTCTGATTTGCTCATTACAAATGACACAAGTAACAAATTAAAATGGTGCTAAGATGCCGATGGATAGGCAGGAAGTGCCTTAAGTGCCTTGGGGTTAAGTGCTTGTTCAATCCTTTGACCAAGACAATTTGATTTTTTGAATCAATTTAATATTCACCACCCAATCTGAATCATGATTTCTTCATGCATCAGAGATCAACTATATGCTTTGTGATATATGCATAATATTTGTGATATTAGTAAAGACCAAAGTTCTCGTTTTCTAAATCACCGGTTCCATTTTCTTTTCATTTTTCTAATTAAGTCTTAATATATGCCATTCTAGGGAAACATTTCAATTTCTTAAACTTAAAACACATTTAAACTAGAAACACAGGAACAAGCACACAGGAAGTATGCTGAATTTGGCATTAGATTTACTGGGTGATTTCAGTGAAATCGGCGAAAATGAAGCTTACTGAGGTAATTTTGGACCAGAATTTTGGGAGATTTTAATGCATTTTGCAACTAAAATTAGTTGTAGAATGAATTTGAACCAGGTTTTTTTTTCAGGACATTCAGGTTTCTCCAAGTCTGTGTTCTAAACTCGCAATTCCACGATTTTTCTGTTTTCCATAAAATGGAAAACGTTGGTCTTTAGATATTAGGCATGAATTAACAAGTCACAAGGCCAAGGTCATATCTTCCAAATTACTACATAATTTTGGCTATGGCTAATATTTGCTAATTTATGATACACGTGCAATGCATTTAAAATTCATATTTGCAATCGGACCTGATCCACTTGGAAACAAATGTTGGCAATAAAAGCACAATTCAATATAAAATAATTGTATTAAAGTTAACGAATCGCAACTCTGCACTTTTAAAGTGCAGTTTTAAAGGTATGCTAAAGGCGAGGGATTTTTGCATCAGTGTAAGCATTTTTTTTAAACATGCCTCAATTATATAATTGGTCAGTGATCAGATAAATTCAAATTTAAACATCATTAATTTGAGGGCAACACATGTGACAAGATATTCTGGATGTTAGAGGTAACTTGAAAATATAAATAGGACAAATGAAGCCTTTGGTATTTGATTTTTTAAATAGAAACTGTAGCAGAAAAGCATGCAAAATAACTTTTTTGGGCCTATAGTTCCAGCTTCCTATACATTTTGCTGAAAACAAGGAGAATTGTTTATTCATTTTATCTCATGTTACCGTGCTTTGTTTCAATCTAAAATTTGGCATGGTAAGGCTTTGTGATCGACTTTGTCATGGGCCTCTTGGGGTCAAAGGTCACGAGGGGTCATCCTGTATGAAGAGTATTTTGAGTTATCAAAATAAGTTTTTTGAGCTGACAGCTAGTATGCCATTACGTTCCAAAAGTCACTACCCAAAGGCAATACCCTGACCTCCTTTCTTTATTGACTCCCCCACCCCTCGCAATATTATACACTTGCTCAAAATAGCACACAAGCCTCTGATATTACTGTTTTGATCCCTGTTTTTACAGTCCCCTCTGCCATTATAGAGAATCATTCATATGCCTTCTGCCTATTGGCATCCGAATCTTGCCAAGTAATGTGACGAAGATGAGTGTGGGTGATAGCACATGATAACCATTAAAATGGTTAGCATATCTACTGTGGCATTCAACCTTGAACTTGGAAAGCTAAATGTAGTATGTATTCAAATTTTTAACTTTGTGCATATGGTTAAGTGCACAACAAAGTACTTACACTTTGTGCAGTACAATAAGTGTAAAAGTAAGGTCTTATGTGTTGATAGGATTTTTGTGGGATTACATGACCTCGAGGTGAAATTTCCCACACTGGTGCATTGTGGGATTGACTCAATACCCTCTCTGGCTTGGCCGCAGGCTTCGCCCTCAACGCACGCCTTCGCCGATCCTGTCGCGATTGCTGTCATACAAAACTGAGGCGTCTTTAACAAAGATATTAATCTTTAAAATTTGCATTAATCTTCAAAATTGTAAAAATCATTTGTTTAGTTTCCATGAACCTTTGTCATTATGTGTGAAGATGAGTTTCTTTTTGCTGGTCAACATATTGACCCTTAGGCGATGAAAATAAAAAACCCCGTTTTACGGGACCGACCGACCCCGATTTTTCAGTTTTGAAGATTTTTTCCCCAAAAACCATGTAAAATCAGCCTGTTTTTAACCAAAATTTATCAATTTTGGCAATTTTTTTTAGAAAATTTTTTCTCTTGATTTTTCAGAGTTTGGGGCTATTTTAGGCCAATTTTGAGCTCCAGAAAAGGAGAAAAAAATCGCCCGACCAACCCTACTCGAAAGGTCCGCTCGCCCGTAAAACAGGGTTTTCTTTTTTCATCGCCTTATCAAAATGGATTTGGTCTTTAAATCATTGTACAACATAGTTCAGATCCCCTGTGACCTTACATAGTGAGTAAATGGCATTCTGAGCAGACGCATTACTCATTGCCAATCATGTTATTGGGCCTACCAGGGAGGGAGTCATGGCATATACCATTTCTGAACAACATAATAATGCTAGGCCAATAATTTGGGCAGGAAACTACTACTACATGTAGCGAGCATCAAATTTGCCACTGTTACTGAGAAGGTACTAAAGAAAATAATTGTTTACCTTTAATTTTATTTAAAAATTTGATTTTTATACATAGGTCCATACATCATAACTTTAGTGGATTGTGATTGTGGTTTAAAGGTTTGTGGCCTAATTGCCAACAGCCTCGTCTCCAGAACTTTTTTTTCAAAATTGTTTTCATGAGGGGGTCCTACAAAACCTGATTAGCAGTGACGTAATCAGCGGGGCAGGGGGTAAGCGCCCTTCCTGGCCAGAACCCTTGCCCTCTCCCCATTGTAACTGTTGAACTTGTGATGACCAAAGATTTAGGAATTGGATTATATTATTAAATTCATCCAAAAGTGTTCAGTTTTACTTATTGTTTCATACTGATATTTTGGTAAACCAAAAGAATAAAGAATATATACCCATGACTAAAGTCATCATTGTAATAACCACCATATACAGTGTGCTAAGAGAATGAAATTTTTGAACAAAAAAATTAGGATTTTTCATGCTCATTTTAGTCAACTTCAAATAATCGGTGGGGTAGATGATCGGTAGTACATGCAAGGGAGATTTTCCAATCTCCGATATAACTGAATCTGTACCGATCGGATGGTACATCCCTAGTTTCACACGCCAATATCAAGAGAAGTCTGCATGTCTGCCTAAATCAAAGCTTGACCTTTAACAAGGTTAATCATTTAAAAAAAAAAATTTGATCCAAATCCCTTAAAAATTCACTTCCGGTAACTAAGTCAAGAAGAAATTTCAATTGTGCAATAATACTTGTAGAATTTACATTAACTCTGTAAAGGTTGCCCGAACTTGCCCCTGAATCCATGCCTGTCTGCTATGCAACTTATTAACTCCCCCTCAAGTGTATCGCTTATGTAGATCACTTGGTGTAGGTGGAATTGTGATCAAGATTGGATTCATTTTGGGTTAATCATTTCAAATGTAAACAAGTGTCTTCACCCAAGTGTTTTCAATAGCATTGATGAACTCTCAATAGCATTGATGAATTGGTTACACCTTGCACAATTCCATGTTTTTTTCAATGGACTATTTGCAAGTGCATTCATGGAGTTAAAATTTTTGACAAATGTTTACTTTCACAAATGTGGTTTAACATAGGGACATGTCTCTAAACTCTGCAGTCCCTCTTTAATTTGCCCCTAAATTTTGAACAAGATTTCTATACACAGGGATGTGAGAGTTGCAATTTCTGTGTACCAATAATGCTTTTTCTTTCCCTAAACCTAAATCCGCATTCCTTTTTGAAAGGGAAAAAATGGAGTTTCGTTTATAAACTATTGGGAATCAAAACTGTTGAAAGGCATTTTCGCGACCTTATACTCCTGTATTCCCATCACGAAGGCTTGGGTGAGAACGCTCCATTGCAGTGTTGTTAATGTCCATGAAACCGTGCCTGTAGGTATGTAAATCCCACTATTGCTAGCTCTTGCACATCAAAAGAATTTACTCCATATTCATTTCCAATCCTCCACTTTTTTCAGTTCAAAATCAAATAAGCCTATAAAGTTAGTAGCATAAGTAAAATCTTCTTGTGGTAGTGAAAATACCACAAGTCTGGTCAAATTCGTCGGCAACCTTCACTGACTGAATTGCATAGTAGTCCTTGGGGTAGACGGAGTGTTGGATTTTCCGCATTTTTTTACACATGACCCTTCGCATCCCCTGTAGATATTAACAACAATTCAAATTATGAGCGCACCCATTTTTCAGCATTTGCCTCACTTTCATACATCAGATGATCACCAGCAACTTAAGAGCGGACAGTAAATTAGCATCAAGTAATTAGGTCTAATCAACAGCAACTATGAAGCCCTTCCCATGTTGCATCTTGTTTTGCTTTCCACTCCTGTAATAACAGGAAATCACAGCAATGACGGATACGGCTTAATCTTGTCCAACACCAACATGGCAAGTTCCCATTTCTGATTCATATATTTTTGCTAATCTTGTAGGATGTAATAAGTTTAATCCAAGTATTTCCTTGTTAGTGTTTCCTATAAATGAACATGGATTTGTAAAAGTTCAGGCTTGCAAAAGCATCCTTCAATTTGCACATACAGCTGCAGATATTGCACAGTGGCACAGACCTTTTGTCAGATAAGAAGAATACTGTGTGCAGATCTAGCATTTTAAGTCCGAGGAGCGAATTTGGTCCTTCTCTCCATTTGGTGTCCAATAGACACTGTACAAGCAGTCAGGTTATTGGGGGGGGGGGAATTTGGGCAATGTTCTCAGCCGGTATGGGTGGGTAGTTAAAATTTGAAAAAAGGATGACAAATCTAAATGGCATGAGAATAAATGAATCCGATGGCCTATTTAGGTAGGTTATTTAAATTGGCATAAATTTCAAAACCCTTGTTGAAACTTGAAGATGCCAATTGTTGACTTGAGTGGGATGAGTACACCATGACTAAATCATTTATGGAATTTTTTATGTGCCACCTTTCGTTTAAAGTGTTAAAGATCAGGATTTTCAAACATTCCTAACCACATTTACTGTTGACAAATTAATCTTAAGAAATTCAAAGCTGGTGGCATGCTTACAAGTAACTCGGGAGGTTGTCATGCAAAATTACGACAATAGCATGTATACTAGTCATGTACTTGTACTAATATTAAACTATAAAATCTTTGATTTGGAATCCCTGACCATACTGAAATGTGTTATGCCAAGCAGCAACAATTAAAAACCCCCGAAACAAAAATAAAGCGCCATAACAGCATGTGCACTATTTCGACACCAAAACGTTCCAAGGGTATTACAACCACATTCCAAAAATATAGAATGCAGTAGATAGACTTGCATGCAACATGTATGATTACAAAGTTTGCCTTTACAACCTTGGTGCCATTATATGGAAATGCAGTATTCTGCTACCACATCCTAAAACATGCAGTTTATTCCGTTGAGGTGTCCAATTCATAGGATGTGGCACAATACAAAATTCTTTCCCCATTTCCCTATTATTAGCATACAAAACCATGGTCCCATTTGGGGAACTACTTCGCAGCATAATCAGAATGAGCAGGAATTATTGTTAACCACATTCATGTACTTAAATTATTGACCATTCAGATTTTGTTCTTTTCCCAAGAACATTGGAATTAGCTGTATTGTGTCTAAATTTTTTTTTTTTTAATCCAAATCAGATGTCCAGTTTCAACATTTACAAATTTTGGTCTGCTCTTGAATTTGTCAATTTTAATTCAAAATGTAACAATTTCTGACTTCCAACAGATTGATTACATTGTAACCAGTATTAAACGTTCAGATTTTAATTAATGACTGAGTATATATATGATATAAGTAGCTAATTTTTGCCATTTCTTCCGCCAAAGCGACTATGAAAATGAGAATTAATGAATTTCCGCGCCTTTTAATTTTTAATATTATAAACTTATAACGTACCGCTTACAAACACCGCATTAAATATTCAAAGCACCTGGATTGACCACATGGCCTTTTTATCAGCGAAATTTCCTTTTCCAATACATTTTTTTTTCCACACGTAGATGAATTTGACCATGCGTCTTGGATGGAACCTATTAGTGTTGACCGTAAGCCAATCTATACACCAATAAACTGGTACTGCACTTATTTTTGTCTTCTTTACGTACTGTGTAAGCGAACAATACAGTAATGGCAAGTGTATTGGATTAGGTCGTTTCGAGTCGTGTCTATCTCAAACCCCAGGTAATTTAAACAGCAATTACGCCGGTTACACTTCGCGACCTGAAGCTGGATTCCCGCTGTTAACGGACGCTGATTTACTATCAATGTTACGAGCACTAACGAGCTTGTGAGCTTCAACATATTAGCAAGTTCTTACAATGGTATACCACAAACAAATTGATTTGCAATGATTACAATTATTTCCTTGGTTAGTTTCCGGCCATTCTGTGTTCTATGGCAATTAAGTGAATGTCCATTAGCCTTCAAGCAGTGTGTGGGTACATGCACTTTAGTGCATGTACCTCACTAGAATGAATATGGAGAGTCCTACACAATATTAAAGGCACCCTATCATGATTTGCTAAATCAGTAAATGAAAAAAATCATCATAATTTTTGCATGTCGTAACAAGCATAGCCTGCAAGTGATAAGACTGACGTCTAATAGGCAACATCGGATATTTCATTCATCACTGTCCTTACGGACACTTAGTACAATGCGTAATTGGAGATGTGGTTTTTGACATTGCCGTTTTCTCTTTCTGTAATTTTTTTCAGTTGCAAAATTAACTATAAGAATTCTATAGACTTATCGTTAGCTTTTAAGCCATCCCTGCAGAATCAAAAGATTTTTACTCTTTTTGGATTCCTTGATATGTCTTTATCCAATGTCATCATGAACTGTTCTATATTAAATGATGCATATCTTCTAGCCGTGAGAGCGTAGACTACCACGAGGGCGACCTACTGTCAACTGACGACCGCATTTTACATTGTTTTTTAATCACTGATCTAACATGCTTCAGCTGCTGCTACTAATGAAAGTTCATATTTTGTTTACGTTTTTGTACCTACAAAATGGTCCAATGTGAAGCACAATGATAATTAAATTGGGAATTTTTTACGGGTATACTAGCTTTTTGCATTAAAGGTGCCCACATGATTACAACATTTTTCTGTTTAGGTAGGGCTATCACGAAAATAAATTCCAAATTTCATTTTAATCCCACATTTTTAATGTGAGCAAGTAATTGTGTGTATTACACGGGGTATTACAATAGCTCATAGATTACTGTACCAAAAATTTTCCAGTTACCGTAAAATTAAAATAAAAACTATATTTGGCTTTTGGGGGTACATCAAACTGGAAAAGTCAGTCAAACTATTTTGCAGAGGAGCTTGGGGGGAAAACAGGTTTCTGATACCAATACAATGGGTTCGATGGTGTGAAAGATGGGGTCGAGGCTGAGGATCGGGTGGTGCCCCTTTTTAATTAGTCTTTTGCTAATGTAAATTTGGGACTCAAATTTAATTTTAGCCAAAGTTATGACTGCACTCTAATTGGCGTATAGTTAAAAATTAAAAGGTGCTTTCTTTCATTTATTTGAAATGTGAGTCGGTATTGTAGACAAGCACGCATATTAGTCTGTAGACCTTTGGGAGAGTTTAGCTTGTGTTACTTTGGTTTCATCTTGCATTATTTCTAATTATTGTTTTCCATTTGTTTCTTTGTTTTCTTTATTTTCCACGCTGCCGGGACAGAGCCTGGGTTTGGTTTTGTGAATTTCATGAAATCAGACGATGGCAACGGAAAGCTGTAGCAAGACTCAATGGATTACGACTGGTTAACAAGACCACTAGGTATTGACACAAACAGGGAGAGGGCGGCCAGAATCAGAATGAAAAATTTCAGACGCGCCATGGTTTAACAAGAAAAACGAAATCTATTGATGAAAAATCTGGATTTTTTAGTTAAGGAATAGTTCTTATCCAAAACGTGCTGAAGAATCAACCCACTGGAAAGGGTTATTCTGATTTTTTTTTGTATGATGACAAACGAACGAGGACGATGGTCGTTACGGGGACACCCATGACCGACCCACATCAAAAGCACCCAAATGATTTGTGTTTAAACTCAGTATGATGTAATTTCTTTTGACATTTTGGCGAGTTGCTATAAAGGAATGAGGCTTTGGCCGCAAACGCTGGTGGAACAAATACACTACAAACCAATTGTCTTGAGCTATTTGTCCTTCATAGGAGATCACTCGGTGGTTGACTGGTAGCTGTGTAACTCTAGCTGTGAAATAAGCCATCTGCACGATGGGGTTCGTCCAAAACTTAAGGCATCCAAAAAAACTAAGTACCTCCCTCCCCAGTTGAGGAAAGTGGATGTTGTGTGTGTTGCCATCCATTTTCATCCCAGTATGAGTCTTTTTTTGGGGGGGGGAGACACATGAGTTTAAAAGCTGCAGATCCAAAGATTTCAGACTAATGAGGTGGTAGAGCACTGTTCAAGTACGTAATTTCATTCAAGTGTGAGCAAACATTGGCCAAGTTTCTAAACACTTAGTATGACTCTTTATCAAAATTAACAAAGGCATAGAGTATTGTTCAGTCTTGCTACGATTCACAAAGTAGGACTGGGGCACTTTTAACCCGTAGCATAACCAGCGGGGCAGGGGCGCAAGCCCCCCCAAACGGAACCCTTTGCCCCACCCGCCAGCCCCCCCAAAGGAACTGACCCTTTGTACAGAGTCTATTGGAGAAGACCAAATTAGCCCCCTCAAAAAATGCCGTGGCACCCATTCTGCCCCCCCCACCCATTTGCAAAGGTCGGGTATGCCACTGCTTTCAACCCGTAACTCTGTAGGGCGGTTTTACACAAGTTGGTGCCATTAGGATGGCTCCTCAAATAAACCTGCAGTCTTGAGAAGCCATCTCAAGAAAACACTGGCCATTGTGAACTATTGAATGCAGTTTTATCCCAATTCCCCCCAAAATTGGTATTGGTGATGAAAAATTGACATCTATTTGACCAAACAAACATTTTGAACTCGTGGAAGTTCTGTTATATTTTCATAAATGTTATCGGAGATTGGTACTTTCCCCAGTAAATATTGAAGTTGATGAAAGGAAATAACTGGCATTGCCCAAAGCATCAAACTAGAATAAAGTTCTGTTATCAAGTGACTTTATTTCATGGCAATTTTCTGCAGATTTTTACAAGAGAATCTTCTCTTTGTGTGTTTAATGACAAATTTGAAAATGTCCAATTATATTTGTACTAATGACTACAGATTTCATCATAACATTCACAGGTACCTCTTTACTACCCAGTGATATCTCTATGGAAACCCCCCCGTTCCAGTTCTAGGGTGAATTCTATCCCTACCCTCACAACTGTCCCACCTAGGAGGTAGTTAGTCTTCGCACAGTTTTTGACAGTTAGTTTTTCATTTGTTGGGTGAGGATGAAGAGATCTGAAGCAAAGCAACTGGCAAAATGAGACAAGGAACAACGTGAATGCATTTTTTTCAGGAAAAATGAAGTTTGTCCTTCTTCATCACATAACAGGCAAAAAAAAAATTATCTGATGTTTGTCCACGTGAGAAATTCGGTTTTACATATGTGCCGCGCGTACACAAACGTCTACTGCGGTAGGGTGGGCTGCAGTTCGCCCGCCCACTAGCAATTCACCGGTGTGAAGGTCTGCCTTGTAATTTGGTGATGAAAGATAGAAGTTTGCACAACCTCTGCTGTATCATTTTCGTTTAAAATTGTTTTGCAAAAATCTTTTGTTTACAGAATTCGAAATCTGTACAAGATTTTCCAATTCTTTTTGAAATTTTTTGAATAAAAAAAGATTTACTAAAAAAAAAAAAAAAGTGGACATTTTCCCCTTAAAGCGGGCAATGGCACAATTTTCACAAAATATGAAATTCTCAATGTGATAAACAATGATAGTCTAGGCTATTAGAAGAATAGAGATATATTTTGCATATAAAATAACATGCCCAAAAACATAGGGACATTAATAATAGGCTTTAATAAAATAGACATTTGTAGGCCAACTTTAAGTTTGCCGTAACTTTAATCAACAAATGTCTATTATATGAATATCATAGACTCATACTCATTGATATTAAAACCACTAAGGTCACAGACCGGTCAAACAGGGTTCATACCATGGGAATCGGGCTCCGGCGTGCGTTTTCTTGTGTTAAATGCCATTTCCGTCGTCTGCTGAATTAATGTCGCCAGCGACATTAATTATCAAAATTGTTCGACTGTTTACCCATAAGGGCGCTGATTTGGTCTTAAACATTTCGGGCGAGGGATAATGTATAAACGCTTTACAACCATGCAAAAATTTCAATTTTGAAAAATCGTGAGGGCGCACTATTTTTCAAATGTGCCAGTGTCTCTTTAACACCATTTCATTCCTGGGATTACACCGTTAGATATCCATAAAGTGATTAGCTTTGTAGAATATTAACATTGTCACCACACAACTGTATTAACCCTTACAATCCTGGTAGATTTGTGTATAGCTTAACTGCCAGGCACTATAGTTGCTGTCATAATTCCTTTTCTCAAATAGGCATCTACATACGCATGCGAGAGTTGCTGCGTGTAACACGCATACTATGTATTTCCTTTATGCGTTGTCATGGTTCTGTCTGGTGGGAATGCTGGTGTAGTCTTGATGCAGAGAAAAGGAATTATGACGTATACATTCATATACGTCAAATACATAAAAAAACTTGTCGAGAGTAATAAAACTACGCAAGAAATGGTAATTAGGCTATAGGTGCATATGTGTGAAAAATAGTAATTGGGGTATACGCGTGTAGTTTCCCATAAGTGCCATGTCTTCGGCTTGGTATTTTGAACTTTTGACATAAAGGAGTAAACTGTACTCCCAGAAGCCAATATCTGTCAAATTTGTTTCTCGCAATATACATTGCATCACATAGATTGGAAATCAATCCAGCTCCTTTTGTTTTGCAATATGTGGGAAGTTCGGAACGAATTTCAGTACAAAATTTATTTCTGAAACTACATAGAAGAGTCCATGTCAAGTGAAGTTGAATTACCACAGTAAATCTTGGAGTGGAACAAAACAATTGGGTAGATAAGGCCAAGAAAGTTTGTCTCGGAAGACCGTGTGCATTTTGTTTAAAATTGGTCTTTGACCGCATAATTTTTTTAGGTTTTTACTCATTTGAAATTTTTGTTTTTAAAATTCCTAGAAAATTGAAAATTTGGCTGCAAAGCGCCTGAAAAAATGAGAAAGTGGGTAAAAAAAATCTGCATTTCACATTCGCATTTTTCTAAAAAAAATGCATTTGCATTGCAATTTTTCACATACCTTCTGAGACAAACTTGTTTTTTTTTTTTTTGCCTAAGCAATGGCAGTTTTGCTCGGTTTTATAAAATCATAGTATACTGCAGTTTTGCTCAGTTTTATAAAATCATAGTATACTTTGAAAAATGGTGTATGGATGTGTTCGTGCATGAACATTAAATCTTGGCTGGTCATACTAGTTGAAACATTCCATGATAAAATCTATGCATGAATGCATATTTCCAATTGTGTCATGTCATGATCTAAGTAAATTTTGTAAGTGCGCTGAGACACTTGGTGCACGTTTGCATTTGTTGGCCAACTTGGAGTGAATGTTATTTACATTGTAGGCTCAGTCACAGCCCGATGCAACTAAAATCGGACAGCTAATTGATAATGCATCGAAGAAAAATTGTTTGTAGTGTTCACTTTTTGAGCATTTTTTACCATATTTGAATATTCTCAAAGCCCTAGTATATTTGACTTAATTGAAAGCAATATTTAAGTAATAAAATACTATCAGCTTATTTTTGATGGTGTTAAAGAATGAAAGGTATTGTTTTAGCCTCTGCCGTGTATCCATCACCTCATCACACAGGCAACAGCACTATTTTATCATTAAACTCGGCTACGCCTCGTTCTACTTAAAATAACGCTGTCTGTTTGATATGACATGATAGATACATGGCAGAGTTTAACCAATACCTATATTCGCTAATATAAATTCATGAAATGCCATTTTTATAACCACATTAAAAAACCAGCATCGCGGGTGGGAATAGGTGGAATAAGTTGTGGACCTCCGTCCCTCCCATATTGACAAAAAAACAAAGGTTTTAAAGTAAAACTAAATTGCCAATGATAAGAACTCAATTTAATGCAATTCTAAATATCATGTGATATTGTAGTTAAACCAACTGAGTTAATCTTGCCATGTTTTGAGATATTACTGCAATATTCCATTGCTATTAAATTCAGAGATGAGCGCATTTATCAGTCCCAATAATATTCATCGGCCCGTTAAGTCGGTGTGTAAATGTTTTCAGTCACAGCTGATCGTACTTTGTCAATTTTAACCCAGGGTACGCATCTTACATAACCAATATTTTCACGTTAAAGTATAATCTGATATATCTATATTATAATTGATATTATTTATAGATGCAGGAATTGTGATTCGCCTCATCTTCTCTAATCAATGCATAACAAAGGCCATTTACGAGACAATTTTCAATGCCTAGGCCACGCTAAGCTGCTAAAAGCATCCATTTGCTGCCGTAATGGCTTGTACATTTGAGTATGAAATTGTCTAAAAAGCCTGTGGCGCTGATGTAAATAGCACCGTAGATGCTGTAATTTCACCTTGTGGATTATTAACACTACATGACATTACAGACGAAACACCCCAACTTTGACTCAAGCTGATTTATTAGAATTACTGAAGCAAATATTGTGTAATTTTATTGTTTTAACAAATTGAATGCAATTTCTTGAAACTGTTAGCGCAAGTTAATTCTGATAATTGAGCAAATTCATGCATATTTTTCTTCCAAACTGGCAAATGCCCACACTTTGATTATGATTAAAAGAATACCTGAAAACATCAAGATGTCCTACTTTGGTAGCACTATAGCATAATTATATTACATATAATGCAGTGTATTGAAGTTGGCCATTCTAAAAGACTGATTTCATGGATTAAGTTCACTTTTTATGCTTATACATTGAGACCAAGGGGCTTATGTGGGGTAACAGATGAGGTCAAATGTCATTCAGGTGTCATTTAGGGCCATTTTGTTAAACACTTATTCGGACAACCTATTTCGGACTGCGGTCCCATTTTTATTTTTGGCCCAATTCAGGTCCTTTCTTGTAGCAGTGGCCTCCGAAAAGTGAGGAATGTTTTTATTTACTAAATGACACTAAAATAATGGCATTTTTCACAGAAAATTGACATCACCAACTTTAAGTTAACAAGAAATAGACCCCTGGGGTTTCTAAAATCACATGAAAGTAACTGTAGTTTAATGACACATCTTCCATCAAAATTACAGGATTGAAAACAAAGAAAATTGAATAATCAAAGTTTGACCTTGTCCCCAAAAAGTAAGGGCAATGAGAAAATATGATCATGCAGCTTTATCTGCATTGATACATGTAAGTTTTTGTCCAAAATTAGATGGATGGGGTGCTTTATCAAACATTTCATTTATAATGCATACTGCTTTGTGTTGAATTCTGCAACTTGATTTTGAAACTGCTAAAATGAAAAATCCTATAGGGATTAGTTATGTACTATGACTACGAAGTACCCACTTTCTTACACCATGCAAAATCTACCAGGCCCACAGGGTCTACTCTCCTTAAAGGTACATTACGTGATCCTAGCACCTTCAGTTGTGTTAATGGCTCGCTAGATATCCTCAAGGTTAGATCCAAAATTTCAGTTCATTCTGAGGGTGTTTGATGTTGTGAGTGAATGATCATATCTTGCTGCCCCATGGGTCACTGTTATGATTTGTCAGTTTATGGATAAAATGCAAAATAGCAATTGTTTTCACTCACTACACAATGCTATTTCAAATTAACATGTATATACAGTGCAAGTGCTACATTTTCAATATGAATAAGTTGTGGGGGTGGGGGGGGGGGGAGTAACTGTTCACATTTTTTTTGTATCCATTTTTTCCAAATGTCATTTCAGTGCCCCACCCCCAATCCCTGATAATGGTCTCCAAGATAATCAAACTATTGCACCAGAAATTTCTCCAAAGACCTACAAAAAATTGAATTAAAATGGGGGAACCAAAAAAAATTACCATGTATACTTGAATGAAGTATTTTAACCCTATACTTTGTCTTGTCTGAAGTATGAAGTGGCGACGCGCGCGTATACCCAGTGCCGCCTTTCAGTTGCAGTGCGTTTGTGCTTTGCCTACGCGCGCGCTGAAAGTCGGTACAATGTATACGCCCGCGTCGCTACTTCATACTTCGAGCTGGACAGAGTATAGAAGTACTTCCTGCCGACCGGTCACAATGGATCTTGCATGATTTCTTGAGCAATCGGCAACAATGCTGACAGGGACACTTGAGCTTAAACTATTGGAAGATGAATTTCAACATTTTGAAGTGAAAATAATAGCATGTAGTGCTTGGGGGTAAAACGTTGGTTTTCCAGACAAAGGAAATATATAAACCTATTGCGAGGACAGGAAATAATGGAAGGATTGTATGTTAATATAAAAAGCTTAATCTGTATTCAACTCCATTCCTCTCATCCTCATGCACAAGCTTTATTTCCATCAATTTATCATCTCGTACAGTCGGCAAAAAGTTTAACGCACCCGCTCGAACATTTTCCCCTGATTGCGTGATAGACAGGCATGACCTATGTAACGAGAGTACAGTTTCCAAGATGGTGTATGAGAGCAATGTCCTTGCTATGACCCGTTACATGTGAAGCAAGCAGATGAGGAACGTCTTTAGATTAGATGGAGAGTCCTCCCCATCTTATAAACATTGCCATTTGATCCTCGCTCACTTGTGATGTCATCATGGCTTAATTGACATCAGATGCAAGACACTATAAGCTCCAATAGTCTCAATTTACTGGCCACGGTTCATGGACGTAAATACACGAGTATACAACAGTAGACTCTTGGTTGAAATATGGAATGAGGTCAATTTAAGGATATACATAAATCTTTTAGTGACAAGGTCTGCTTAATTTCCTGAAGCTATTCGTGAATGGAGGAATGAATCTTATATGAAATGTCCAAAAGTAGAACACTGGAGAAGTTTTGTCCTGGATTATCTTTCACCTTAAAGGCCGACTCTGATTTTGAATTATAATATTTTGGTTATTAATTAAAATGGTCAACTAGAACTAAAGATTCACCTAAACTGGGGGTGAAGGGGATGGGATGAAGGCCTGAAAAGGTTGTACGGGTATGTGCGTGGCCCTTAAGACCCCCCCCCCCTTTCAGAGTCTCTGGCAGTTCACAAAGGGTTGCATTTGGGCATGTTTTAGTACACAAGACTCCTATTTCAAGCAAAATTTGATTTTTAACCCTGGGGTTTCATATTTTTCAACATTGAGATGGGAAACTTGATTAAATTTTTATCTGGCCAAATTTTCTCAGAATTTTCCAGGAATTTGGCATAGTTGCCTAAATAAAAACTTTAGCAAAGAGCTAGTTAAAGGCCTTGCATGTTCTATAAGGTGCATCCTAAACTAAATTGTCAAGGATTTTCAAAGAACAAACATGCATGCACATGCTACGATAAAATGATTTAAACTAGCCAACCAAATGTAGGGTACACTTTGAACTTAACATCTAGGCTAAGGTCGTGTGTTAAAGACACTATCAGTGATTTGCTAAATCAGCAAATCGAAAAAATCATCAAAAATCAGATTTTTGCATGTATGTAACAAGTACAGGTATCCTAACATACCCTGCAAATGATAAGACCAGAAGCTACCTAATAAGGACAGGATCGGAGATTTTAGTCATTATTGTCCGAACGGACACTTACTACAACACGTAATTGAATGGAGAATCGTTTCTTGGAACACTGCCGTTTTCTTCCTTTCTGTCAATTCTACAGCTGGAAAAGGTAACTTATGAGAATTCTACAGACTTATCTTTCACTTTGAAGCTATTCCTGCAAAAAAAAAAAAAAAAAAAATAGTACACAAGACTCCCATTTCAAGCAAAATTTTGATTTTTAACCCTGGGGTTTCATATTTTTCAACATTGAGATGGGAAACTTGATTAAATTTTTATCTGGCCAAATTTTCTCAGAATTTTCCAGGAATTTGGCATAGTTGCCTAAATAAAAACTTTAGCAAAGAGCTAGTTAAAGGCCTTGCATGTTCTATAAGGTGCATCCTAAACTAAATTGTCAAGGATTTTCAAAGAACAAACATGCATGCACATGCTACGATAAAATGATTTAAACTAGCCAACCAAATGTAGGGTACACTTTGAACTTAACATCTAGGCTAAGGTCGTGTGTTAAATTGACAGGACTATTACTACAGGAATGTGGACCCTTTGTTTAGAGAACATGAGTTTTTGTTTTTATTTGAACTATTGGAGGGTAGACCAATTCTAAAAAGAAATTTACCAAAGTTCACCAAATAAAGCATACATGTAGAAAGGGTTTCTTGTATGCACTTTGATGGACAAATCCAAACAGCACTAGCCAAAACACTATTGAAAAATTGTTTTGAAGATTAATATTACACCAAAATCTGTCCGGCCCACTAGGTACTTGTGTTCTCAGATACCAAAATATTTATACGCACAGTTCTTAAAAAAAAAAAAAAAAAAAATTCCTTTTCTGTCAATTCTACAGCTGGAAAAGGTAACTTATGAGAATTCTACAGACTTATCTTTCACTTTGAAGCTATTCCTGCAAATTTCAAATATTTTTCAAATCACTGATAGTGTCTTTAAATTGACAGGACTATTACTACAGGAATGTGGACCCTTTGTTTAGAGAACATGAGTTTTTGTTTTTATTTGAACTATTGGAGGGTAGACCAATTCTAAAAAGAAATTTACCAAAGTTCACCAAATAAAGCATACATGTAGAAAGGGTTTCTTGTATGCACTTTGATGGACAAATCCAAACAGCACTAGCCAAAACACTATTGAAAAATTGTTTTGAAGATTAATATTACACCAAAATCTGTCCGGCCCACTAGGTACTTGTGTTCTCAGATACCAAAATATTTATACGCACAGTTCTTATTTTGTATTGAAGGCATTGCCGTTGTGAAAGCCAATTTCGACGTGCAATTTGACCCTTCAAAATAGCCTTTTGTAGGCAAGTCGGAATCATGTGATCTGCGGCATTTTCTTTTTGAAGTTGTCAGAGACTTGGATGTTTATTTTAGGCGTGCGTCAACGTGGCAAGACTGCTTCCTTGATACAGTGAAACATGAATTCGTGCAAAAGGTCGCTGCTAAATCATTGATAAATGTCAGCCTCCTACAGGAAAATGTGATGGATAATATTAATACGAAAGCCCAGACTACAGCCGATTGAACCAGAAAAGAATCTCGCTCAAAATTAAACAAGAAAACGGATACTAATGTAATTTGTAGTATGTGTTGCTCAAGCAGTTACCAAAAAAATACTTGCTATAGGCTGCAATAGGGTTTAAATTAGGACAGTTTATTGTAGCCCTTTCAACACTAGTAAATTATGTATAAGACAATGCATAAGCCAGTAGCATTCCCAAATGACTTGGAGTCATTTGGGAAGTCCTTAAGACCATTGACCGAAATACTAGGCTTGTTTACTCGTTTGAATGCATTTTTCATACAGGTTGTGGATTTGATCATGAGAATAATTTTGAAATTACAAAACTTATAAAAACAAAAAAACTTTTTACCCCCCCACCCCACCAAAAAAAAGGAAATGGCACTAAAGGATAAATAACAGATTTATACACAAATCAATTTAAAAAAAAGAATCAAAATGCATCAATAATCCAGTCCAGAAAATTTATCCAATTTTGTGGGGCTTTTGACCCCTTCAACACTAATTCCAAATACTAGAGATGAAGAATTTTATATTTTGGTAATGTAATGTGTTGGTCCTTTTGATCCACATTTTTGGATTCAAGACAACACAGCAAATTTCATGAGCCTTGTGTAATAATAGAACTCTATTTCTGTACATTTGCTGAAATTCATGTTTCTTTAGACAGTATTTTGTCAGTTTGAAAATGATTTTTTTTAAATTGAATTCGCTTTATTTTATACTTTGGTTGTACACCAACAAATAGTATCAACATGACTGCTAAAAATTGGGTTAAATGAAATTTTGAACAAATTGGTTCACAATTGATTTTGACAATTTGGCTAGTTCCAATGCTCAGTTTTAGAAAAAGCTGCACGCACTGCGATTTCCCCAGAAAATGGGCTGAATATCAAAATTTTGCATGCACAGTAAATGTTACATTCATCTGTGCATATAAAACCTCCAGTCCCAAATAGAGCAAAGACTGGTTCTGAACAAACATTGATAGAAAAAGCTTGAGTTAACATTTTTAGCGTTAAAAAGAAAGTGCGAAAAAGAAGCAAATGGTAAAATATGGAGGGCTTATGGGTACGTTAATAGGGATAATTTAATATTTGCGACCCAAGAATGTTGGCTGGTGGTAACAAATGGTACACAGCATCACTAAATGGCAATCCATTGTGGAAAGCCATGCCTTACCAGGTAGGTATTGGGTGGATTTCCAATAGCAAATTCACTGGATTGAGAAATTTAATATTTTGTCAGGCTTTTTATTTTCATTTTCTGGGTCAGGAGAAGTATTCATCACTCTTGTAGAACAGAATTAGAACATGTGCAGACTTCTCAAGTTAGTCTCTGGAGATATACTGTTGATGACCTTCAGCAAAAAAGATGTAAATTTCAACCCAGTTTGTTGGCAGTTGACTTCTACATGTCTAAAAATGGATTTGAAATATTTAAGTGCTAACAAAGAGTTCGGCAATGTCGGCAGGGCTTGAAAAATATGTAATTTCCCCGGAAGATAGTTGCATTTCTCAGATTTCCCACTATCTTATGTATACATTTCCCTCCAAATGGCCAACTTTCCTGGGAAAAAGCTTCCCAAATTCCCACTTTTTTGAGCCATGAATGTCAGACTTGGTAAACCCAGACTATTTGTAGGTGGAAGTTAGTACCCATCCCAAACCTTCCCAAATGTCAAGTAGAGAACACAATAGACATAAAAAGTGAAAGTACCATAAATTTCAAAAATAAAGGCAAAAGTTAAGGTAAGGACTTCTATATACGAAACGTCTTACAAAATTAGTGTAACATAAAAATGTTTCCAATTTTGCCAACAAGTTTTGTTAACCAATTTGAGATTAGTTATCTCCTATGACACAATGAATTTGGTGACATTGAAAAACAAGCATCTTTCATTGTGAATGGTAATATTATATTTCAATCACCATAATTACTATCATGAAAAATAATCGAGCTATAGATTGAAAATTCAGAGTGGTGAATTTTTTTTCTTCGTAAATATCACTCTTTGTGGCTAGCTGCGACTTGCATTGTTTTCCCAATAGTGCAGCCATTATAATGAAAAACGGAGTACCTTGGTTCCTAAGCTTATAAAAAATCTAGTGGTCAGATTTCCGGTCAAAAAAAATATCAAGGTCCATTTAATGGAGGACAAATTATGACTTGGATCATATCTTCCCTGATGGTGCTCAGTGAGCTCCCAAACTAATTTACAGAGCTGGCGCATAATTTCATTGAACTCCGAAGATAATTGACATTTTTGGTTTTTGTACATGCACAAATACGCAGAAGCTTGCCCTGTGGTATTGCCGGTACGATATTCTCATGATAATGGCACGTCAGCTCAAGAGCAAAAACACAGCCACGATTAATGAACAGAGTGTGCCACTAATTGATGTATCTTACCGCAAAATGTTCCAGACAGTTCGCATAGTGATCCACTTTGTACAAAAGTGCATGCCAGTTGATTGTGGGGAGCACCGAAGCGTGATTTTTTCGGTGTTCACATTCGAGGAATATTAGCGTCTGCGGTGCTGCCTCGGGCACCATGGAAATGGACATTTGTGGAAGAGGTAGAAAGAGGATTTGTTGTAGACTGGATTTGCTGTCACACGATTCTACCGTTATATAACCAAAACTGAAAAACTATACCAGTGCTATATTAAAAATTTCCAGTGTCCTCAATAAGGTTGTCCTTTTCTGGTAATACTAGAGGATCTCTTATGATTTGCTTTGAATATTTTATGGATTTGCAGAAATAAGAATTTTTCACTCGTGCAGACGTGTAGTCAGTGTAGCTTCAAGTTGAGATTCTTTGGAATTCAGCCAGACTCAAAAGCCATCTTGTTTGATTTCCACCATAAAAAGGATGACATGACAGTTACACATGGGTGATAGTTGCACTGTGAGCTATGTGTCTATGTTACGAAGAATGTCATTGTATCGTTGGGATTTTGGGACAGAATTTAATGCCTGGATGTATAGGAATCCATTGTAATTCAAAGGAAACAAGTTGGCTAATAAAGAAGGAAAATGTCTGGGAAGGAAGGAGTGTGTGGTTGTTCAAGGATTTGTAGTGTATTGGAACATCTTTTAATAATCTACCCTCGACTGTCAAATATCCAGAAAGATTCTTACAGAAAATGCTTAATAAAACATTCAATTTTTCTGCTGTCAAATCTGGAAATACATGTTGGACATACTCCTCCTTGGGGCCAAATAAAAGAAATTTATACATTTGGCATCTTTTTATTCAAAGAGCTTTACAGGTTTTTTTTTTTTTTTGCACTTTGTGGGGGATGTTTTTCATTTGTTGCAACTTATTTTGGCTTAAATTGCCCAAAATGCATGGTTGAAAAAATGAAAATGTTTTGGGGTTTCATCTCATTCAATGCAGTTGTTTGGTATAAGGTGGTGAAATTAGTTTAAGCATTCTGTAGAAATCATGGTTTTGACAAAATTAGGGCGCACTTTCAGGAAATCTCCTTGTCGCAACTGAAAACCAAAAATTGTGGGTCTGTATTGGTACCAATGTGGTGAGAGAATGCCTTGGATTCCAAATTGGAATATAATTAGGTGGAATCTTTAATATCAAACCAGTGGTGTAATAATATCGTTTGTCTTTATTTTCTTCCTCTTCCCCATTTGCAGGTATCATATGCACGGCCAAGCAGTCAAGCCATCAAAGATGCCAACTTGTACATCAGCGGAATTCCTAAAGACTACACACAGGCCGATCTGGACAGACTCTTCAACCCTTTGGAAGAATCATATGTTCTAGACTTCTATATGACCATGAAAATGGCAAGTCAGATGAATTAGATTCCGAGTGTGAGTTGAGCTTGTTGCAACGGCCTAGAAAAAATAGAAAATTTCATGTAGTTCACCAAGGAATGTAACCGTTGCCACCAGTTTGTCAATTGTTCAACATTTTAACAAAATCCCACGGAAGCCGAAATATTTTATTCCTTCAAAAATGCCTATACTGCAGAAAGATGCAGCCTTTGTAATGAACAGTAAGCAAATTTTGGACTAAACCAATGTAAAATCTTTCTGATACCGTATTATCTAATATTATGGACTTTTTATCACAACTTGTTAAAAACCCATGGATTTCATGAACTGACTTGTTGAAATGAAGCTCTAATTTAAAGAATGGAAATTTATTGGTGGTTCATTCCTTAAAATATTTCCTTGGTAAACATCTTGCAAATTTTCAATGTTTATCTGTGTGCTGTTTCTTTGCTGATAATAATTATAATTTCAATATTGGCAGAATGGGTTTCTCAATTCTATTTTGAAATCGGTTGTGCCAATAGTACATTATATAATTTCATAGTGTAATAGTGATTTTATTTGCAACATAGTTATTTGATATTGGCCTACATTTTGTGTAGTGTCATGGTAGCTTTATTATGGCCAGAAAATATTTATTATGACATGCCTCTGGTGGAAGCAAGATCCCTGTTAACTTAATTCTACTAAAAATGGACAAATGTAAATTGTGTAGAAACTAGCAGCTATTTTGTGGATTTTGTACAAAATTTCAGATGTTTTTAATTCTGGAACATTAATGACATTTTTTTTTAAAGGACAAATTTTGAGGAAATAATTGAAAAATTAATTTGAAAATGTACTTCTGTAGAATCATTACAAGACGGCTTGCAAAATTGGGACCCCACATTTGACACAACTTGTGAAAATGAAGTCAACTTCACCAAAAAATTAATGCAGTTGCATCCATTACCCAAAGCATAGTTGACTACTCCTGATTAGAGCAATATGGTACTTATTTTTTTAAGATATGAGTTACAAATGGTACTGGGTTGTAGTTGTGTAATCGGTCTAGTCTGCGGATGGAACTGAAAATTGAGTTAATTTTGATGAAATGTGGCTAGAAAAATAAGCATTTTTAGTGTTAGTCCCATGAGCTGTGTAGAACAAAGTTGAAATCTGAAATTGTGTTACAGTGCATCTAAGGCCAACATAATTAAATTGTTTGTCTCAAAGCTCACCACAAGGTGAAAAAGTAAATGCAAAATGCATTTTTTTTTACCTCAATTTTTTTATTCCTCAGGAACGAGATTTGTGACTGTAAAACCAGGTTAAAACCAATCTCTTGTAGAGAATGTGAAAGATGGCCATTCCTAGCCATGTAGCCCTTCTAATAACTCGCACAATTGCATACTCATCAGACTTTGCATCCATGATGATCCATCTTTGATCTGTACGGTAGCATCCACTTTACTCTCGAATTCGGCAGCATCGTCTATTCCAATCATTTCAAACACGCATTGCAATGGGAAAACATTGATTTTGACCAGACAGGATTTCGACAGCAATATCCTTCAATGTATTGGTCCGCTTTGTTTTGTGTAAAAACCATCCCTTTTCCTTGGTTCCCGCTGATATTTTTATTTTTAAGGTCACTGTTGAAACGTCCTGCCAATCGCCCTGCGCCGCCATATTGATCATAGACTCATTCCTTCGTCATCTACCGCGGGGCGTAACTGATCTTCGCTGTACTAGCAATGCCCAATGTCCGAAGGGTGGATTGAGCAGCGCTAAGTCATTGCAAACCGAAATCGACATGCAAAGCCGTGGTGTTTAAAATGTAAATTAGTCCATACATCATCGACATGTCGTATTGAACGTAAAAACCGAAGAACGAAAATGGGCGGAAAAAAATAAAATGCAGCAAAAAAAAAAAAACATTTCGACGAGCCAGCAAATTATAAACGACTTTGATTTTAAAATTCGCTGCGGCCATGAACGTAAGTGGCTTTGAGACACAATTTGTTTAATGTTGTCCCTAAACAATACTCAACATTGATATGATGGGGAAAGGGGAGGTTTTTTGGATTAGCAAAAGCTATGCATGCTTTATTCAAAATGAAGTTCGATTCATACCTTCAAAAACAGTGGAAATCAAATTATGCATAGGTAAGCAACTTTTCACAAGGTGTGCCAACTACTTCTGTCCAAGATTGTAGTACTAAACTTGGTTAAAATTGTCCGATTTTCAACTATAGTCTCCATGTTATGGAACGACATATTGGGTAATCCACTCTCAAATAGAATTTAGTAGCCGCGTTTCATGGTCAGATTTTCTATCATGCCATATGGTATAATTATAGCCTCCCTCGTAACTAGAATAACGGTAAGCCCACGGCGTATATTGCCTGAATATACTGAGCGCTTAAGCAGAGATTGCAAAAGTCAGTTTTAATGAAAAATGATTATCTACAGCCATTACAGCACGAGTTTAATTGATATTTGGCATATTTACTTAAATTAGATGCCTCATCCAGTATGTATTCAGTGCATTAAAAAAGTGACTCACCACACATTATGTAGGCGACTTAACATTTCATTTGCGTTTTTAACTATTTGCAAAGTCGTTGATTGACAATTTTGTGGCTGTCTTGAGGGTTTGGTTTTAAAGTTTTTGAATCCATTCAATACGGATTTACATTATGGGAACTTGCTTCTTTTTCAACATGTATTTGCCAGTCCATAGATTAATTTCCACTTCAACTCATTCCCATTTCATTGCTTTTCTGTGTATCAACGATAGTTTTTTTTATTCCTTTTTACATGCTCTATTATGTATATAATCCACAATTTGTTTTGAAGATGCAAATTTTATTCGTTCTCATTATTAAAAGGTGGGGGAATTTATAATGCAGTTTAGTTTGAACACTTTCCAGGGAATAATTGGTCTTGTACTCCTCCACTACAGCCGTGCCGCCCCACGTGGGGGGGATCGCTTTTGTCAGATTTGGACAAGCGCATCGAAGCACAAAATGCCAATGAATGATTACACGACATCAATTCCAGAGGGCGGTCCGATAATTGAGGTAAAGTTTTGCCCAACAACCCCACCAAACCTTCAAAGGCACTCCAACAGGTATACATGACTGCCTGTCACCGGGGGCTCGCCCGTACTCCGAGGAACGCACCTACCCAACCTGACCGTCAGACAGCGGCCACACCGTGATATGACAGTAGGCTTTTGTTTCTTTGGCTTTTGAATCTATAACTGCTGCAAATATTGTTTATCTCATGATTAAAGGAAAAGAAAATATTCCAGCAAATTTCAAAAATGGGAAAAACGATACTGAATTTCAATGCATTTATTAACATGCACAATGGAGTAGGAAAAATCCATGATTAGTCAAAATTTTACATTTTAAAAAAAACAAAAAATTACCTAAATTGTCATTTCTGGGGATGTGATGCAAACACATATTACATTGTGCTATGTGAACCATACAGCGTGTCGGTGTATTAGAACTTTCTTTCACTAAACATACCACCAGATTGCCTGCGTAGACTAGGAATTGAAAATGATTGGACACTCGCTATTTTAATAACTGACTTTAATAACTGATATGAAATGGAACATGAGGTTATAGAAGCCATGCATTATCATTATTACAGATCCTGTGAATAGAAATTAAATGGCCATTTGATATTGGATACGAGCAGTGAGCTGCGATTAATCTAACTCCCCAATTTGCCATAGATTTGTATTTTGTATAATGTACGTGTAATTCTTTTGGACAACAAGCTGGCCATTTCAATTTTGAAAAATGTCACCAATATAAAAATGGTCGAGGATGTCATTTTGATATATACTTTCTGAAACAAAGCTATCATTTACTAAAATGTACTGGCAGGTTATATTAATATGAGACAAGCCAATTTAAAATGGCTGGGGAAAAACAGACCTGGTGTAGCCAAAGAGCAGACGATTTGGGGTCTTCTCCGAGGAGACTGTTGTTTCAGTTGACTAGAACTATCCAGCTGGAATTACTGAAGGCCTAATCAATAAAACAGAAATTTTCATCCAAAACACGAGATAAGCTTGACTTATGATATATAATGCTTCCAAATCAAGTTGGAACTCAAATCGGTTACAGTGCTTAATTTTTACAATGCATATTTTCAGAACACTAGTTTCAATATTGTTGAATAATCAAATTGATACTAGCCAAGGTCTTAATTCACTAAAACCAACTAGTTATTTTAAATTGGCATTTTTTTGTAATGCAAATAATTATCAAATCAAAATGTTACTAGATTATCAAATATTAAATGCATGTTACTTTGAATAAATCAATATTTCCTTCCATTGACAATATTAAATAAACAGTCGGCAAGTGGGTTTCCTAAATAAACATGGTTGACAGCTCCGGGGGACAGTAAAATAAAACCTGTACATGTGAACATGATTGCCATGCCTCTATTCCATAGCTTACCAAAAAAAGTAAGTCTTGCATAAAAATTGGCCTCAAAAGAAACTAGAACCTGGTAATTTGTCAACATTGTTACATTAAGAATTGCATTTGAAGTGTGGGGAACCTTGCTACAAAACCTACTGGGAAGGTTTGAGTGGCAAACACAAATGGACGATACTAGAAATCAATTTTTGCATGAAGACATGCACAGCAAACGCAACATGGCACCTTACAGGTCATACCTAATTGCTGTCGGACAAATTGTTCCCAAATAGTTATTTAATGCAAAGCACTCCTGAAGTACCGTATCTGTACTTGGTTTTTGGGTACCTAAAAACGCATCTATCTGCCATTTACATGTTCGGTCTCATTTGAACATGTACCGGTTTTTATTTGAAGACTGGCAGCCCCCGGTTTCATAGTTAAAACCTATCTTGCATTCCTAATTTGAATCAACATGAATGTAAAATGTTATTTTAGCACTTTTCTACCTCCTAGAATATGATTGCTTTAACCAACTTTTAATCCAAGTCATTAACAAAAATACCTTCTACATGCCACCTTGGTTGGTTTAGTTTTTCATGAATCTTGCCACCTGGAACGGGCATACCGTGTTGTTCCTAATAAACGCCCCCCTACGATTTTTGGATAAAACAATTCAAGAAAATGAGTTAAGCTCACCTAAATCTTGTGATTTAATGGCCAGGACTGTCGTAATCCGTATCATAATCGCTGTTGTCATCAATACTTTCTACAAAGTACAAAGTGATGTTCGTGGATTTCATGTGTATAACATCATCTGGACCCCCAGTAATCTTTTATAAACTATGTAAGGTGATTTTTGTGGGGATTTTTGACTTAAATTTTTGACTGTAATAAACGCCCCCTCTTTTGAAAAATGCACCGCCCCCGGGCGTTTATTAGGAACAATACGGTAAATGGCACAAGTTTCATCACCACCTCGTCCCTTAGTCCTGACCTGGTCATCGTAATGATGGCCAGAGCATCGTACAACTGTTTGGACTAGATTTTGTCATGTCGCTTAAAACGAAGGCTTTCTTTAAAGAGTAAATTTATTCAGATGCAAAAAAAGTTATGCAATTTATTTTAGACAAATTGGTCTCTAATTTGAAATTTGAATTTGAAATTTTTAGATTGGAAATTGCACCCGTAGAATGCCTATTTTGTGCTTGGCTCTCGTAGATCACTTATGCTTCTAGCCCATCCCAAGAAAACTGAATGCATGAATTACGTAAACCTACCAGGTGGTGTGTTACTTGTGTGTGCTATGACCCACATTTTTGCCATCGAATGAAGCAACACAAGTTGAATTTTCACCGGAACCATTATTTGACAAACATTTTTGCCCATCATGTTGTGAATTCTGAGCCCTAAGAACTTGTCATGGCTGTAGAGAATGATCCATTACCACGCATACAGTATGTTGTGTGCAACCGCGTAACAAGCTGGAGTATCCTTTCACCTCCCATTCGTGCTTAAATCGCCTGCCCCCTTTTGCCTCGCCCCCTCCCCCCACCACCAACTGTGACAAATAGTTCTTGCTTTACCCTATGACCCAAATCTCAACGAAAATTTCACAAATGCTTGGTATACCCAGGTGGCAGCTTTCTAACAAGATGCAAGGACTTCTAGGCAAGGTTATACAAAAAAATGAAACGTGAGTACCCAAGACTACAAGAAACAACGAAGACGTTACAGCGTTATCGTTGCGTGCATGTATCGCCCAACCCACAAGTTTGAGCCATTTTTTTTTAGTTTTTATGGTTATCTGGTAAATTGTTTTTCAGTTCGGTATTTTTTTATTTCTATTGACGCATTCCTAAACAGGAAGTTAATATTAAAATTTGCAGACGAGGGTGTTGATTGTCTGTAGGTGTCTCTATTGCTTATTGTTCTCTTTAACAATCCATTTCTTATGTTACTGAGTTTTGTTTCTGCAAGTTATTATATTACACAATCATGTCACTGCAACAACTGTTAAATGTTTTTAAAGAAATCATTGTTCTTATTGTTGCACAGTTCACTAACACAGCGATAGCAATACTGTTTTTGTTTCAAGCTTCTGACTCCTTCTGAAAAGAAATCATCTAAAAAGTGAACAAATTGTCTTTTGATGATAACATAACTGACAAATACAGCCAATGAAAAAACAATACAGACAATCCCTGCCCTGGTGTACTAATAGTTAATGTTGGCTTTCATAATCGTGCATTTTTTTGGCAGTATTTTTTTTTTCAACACCAAATGTTTCCCCCCGATATGCCTCCAATGTTAATCTGCATTGGCTTGCACTGTTCTAGTATGGCAGGTGAAAGGATACCTGGGAAATGTCTTTTTTTTTCTTCTTAATCCCTTCATTTTGTTCTTCATTCATGCATTTGTTCGTTCATTCATTCGTTGTCTGTTTGTTAATACCACAACTTTCTTTCCTTAGTTTTTGACACTCACCGAATGTTTTAGCCGTTGTCTGACTGTTCTCACCTCCTGATCTGTATGGAGTTACGTGGAGCTCTGAGCAAGTTGTTCCATTATGATTTTTTTTTATTCTCTCAAATATTGTTATGGTAGTGGCAAACCAAATTTGGAAGCCACTTTTTTCCTGTTTATCATTGATGCTTTTGTTTTTATAATTTTGATTAATTTGCCATTTTTCACTTCCGCTGCATGCAGACAAAATAAAGGAAAAAGGGTTGGCAAAACTTGTCCAGTCGATTTTTGTTTTAACTGAACCCTGTGTGAAACCTCATCTATTGCACATGTTTTTAAAATCTAGCACGGAGAATGTGAACTAACTGTCGCAAATTCTCCCATTTTAACTTGCATTCATTCATATTACCTCCCCATATTCTGCACAGAAATAAAACAATCAAACCTGTACTACTAAACTTCCTGTATTTGTTTACTTCTTGATCCAAAACCCTTGACTTTTTATTTGTCTGCATGTAGCTATTTACTGTTCTGTTTTGCAGTGGGACATGCGTGCGGTGTGCGTTGCGGTCATTGCTGTAGCGCCATCTGTTGGTCAAATGAGTTAAATGGGGGTTTGCCATCACTGCCTTGTACATGCATGCGCACAGACATAGTTGCTCCGTCGCTTTTTGTGATTTTTTGGTCAATGTTGTGGCATGTATAATCGTTCAAATGTTATGCCTTTTATCAACTTAAAGACGCTCTTAACAGGGCTGTCTTAATCTAATATAAAGCTTATTCTTTTGAAAGGAATGGGTGTAGACAAGTAAGTCTGTAAAAAATTCAGACTTTGCCCAAATACTGCAAATATGTTAATTAATGTCCTGTCCAAAGCGTTTGAAGGCAGTATCGCAAAACGCCATTAGCTCATTGTTTTTACTCGTAAATTTTTAATAAGGCTTAATATTACTGACAGGTGAATTAGATCAGCCACGCAACACAGCTCCGGTTTCTGGACACAACCGACCAAACCACCAATCTTTGTGCATCCAACAATTTTACCTACATATATAGATTATATATATTTTTTTAATTCAAAATAAACAATGTTCTCCTAGTGGTTTTTGTTTTTTCTTGAAATGCAGTAATCCTTCAACAACACCCACGAGCTTTCAGGATCCTACTAGTGCTATAATAGGCACAAAGAAGAAAACAGAATGGTCAGTTGCGTACAACGGTGCTGAACGAAATTAGGTACAAATTTTTGAGCTCTTAGTATCTCGTTAACCAACCCATACCACCCCTGATTTTGGACATTGCATAATTACATTAAAATTTACACCCAAACCTTCAAATATCAAACAGAGGCAAAAGAAAGGATCTCTGTTTAGGCTTTCAGGACTAGTCCCCCCTCCATCAACCACTGGCGTCCTCCAGGATTGTCAGGACTAACTTTGATTCACATTTGTCGCAGGTTCTCCCCGTTCCGTCACGATGCCGCCGTGTTGCAAACCATGAGTGTACAGGCTCTCACTAACAACGGGCACGGCTGGTGCATATTTGTGTACAACCTACCACCCGAGACAGAAGAAGCGCTTTTGTGGCAGATGTTTGGCCCCTTTGGTGCAGTAACCAACGTGAAAGTTGTGCGCGATTTCAACAGCAACAAGTGCAAAGGCTATGGGTTTGTAACAATGACCAATTACGAGGAAGCATTCCATGCGATTACGAGTCTCAACAACTATCCCCTTGGAAACCGGGTATTGCAGGTGTCTTTCAAAACAAACAAGCAGAAGTCATAAAATGGACTCGCCACCGCAGGGTTTAAAAACATACTGTCCAAAAAAACAAAAGCGTCGACCGGTCGGGGCAAGCAGAACTGGCGCTTATGATGCAATGGGTTAATGACAACGAGGACTTCAACAACAACGAATGATTTAAAGAAATTATTTTAGAATGAGCTTCATGACCTCAGTCAGATCCTGGAATCTGATAAAGTTTTGAAATGGATTTAAATTTTGAGGGACAGAATTTTCTGCCTGATTCTTATTGCTTTTAATTCGCCCCTGGCGTTTTCTTTATTGGGCTATAATTATTATTATTATTAAAATTTTACAATCTTACGTTATATTGTTAATTGTTAATATTTGCAATGTTTAGCTGCATGGGAGCTAATTTTGAATTTGTCCAATTTACCTATTGTCATGTTTAACAAAAAAGAACATTTTTCTTAAAATTCCAGCAAGTGAAATTCCACTTTTTTTTTGTGGAAATGGAAAAGGTTTAAGAGTTTAGAAAGTTTTCACTTTACGAATGAAAGATAGGCAATTTTTGATCCATTTAGTAGTTGTGTTTCATGCCTAGGTACAAAGTAGGTTTAGAACGTGCATGCTCAGCATTGGAAATTATTTCATACTGAATGTCGGTTGTGTTGTGCAAGAGTTTCTTCTTATTCTTAGGACACTTAATGAGCATATTTAACTTCTATTGAACATTGAAGATTTTAACACTTTATCGCTGGATATTTACCAGTTTAATAGTAGATGATAACATTAAGTTGTGATATTTTTTGTTGTTTTGTTAAGTTGTTGTATTACTAGTGACCAGATTATTAAAAAGTATATATATATAAATAAAAAAAGGAAAAAAAGAATGGCCCAAGAATCTTTCTGTTAATATTTTACAGCAATTTATTTATTTCGTTGGCACAATTATACTTTTTTCTTTGCGTTTTGGGGTTCTACTTACTGAAAAATGTGGTAGAAAGAATCGAGAAAAAAAGCAAAACAACCATTCCATTAACGGGGCATGGTGCAACATACTAGCTGCCTATATTCATTGATGCAAAGACATGCAAGTTGTACTAATATATACCGATATACGCCAGTAATCTCCTGTGATTTTCTCTCTAGCTCAGTGGGAGCTGGCCTTAGCGTCTATTTTTCTAAACAAAGCCTGTGTAATTTAAGATGTTTTTTTCTCTGATGTGAATGTACTGATTAAAGATGGGATATAAGATAAGATGAAAAGAAAAAAAATGAATAACAAAGCAGCTTAATTGGCTTGCACTGAGCTGAAGTAGAAATGATCAGACCACGATACAGATACCATTGATTATTGCATGTCATTGGCAAATTTGAATGAGAAAAATTGAAGAGAAAATAACCAAAAGTATACACTAATAATAAGACTTCCTGAATTTTTTATATCCACGGCAATTTTGGATAAAAAAATAGTAACAAAAGGTTTTGAGCTTGGGACCATAAAAACCATGGTAACAAAGCTAGACCAACTGGACAAAAAAAAATAAACAGTTTATTGCTCTTCCGTCATCTAGTTAACTGTTTCCTGTTCTAGCTTTTTTCCCATTAGCGCATATCGCATGTATTTGTATATTTCTGGTCACAAGAATTAATGTAAATATACCATGGATGTTTGTGTGATATATCGTCTCCAGTAAGTAAATACTGTTTTACTAAAAGCAGGGTGTAGTCAACAAAAATTTATGTTCCAATGCCCCACCATTTTTCGACGAAAGAAATTATTACGACAATCATTAACATCAATGGGCATATGGGAAGAATATTATTTATTGATCGATTTGGCCTCCTCTCAGGCATATTGACGACAGTGTATACCAGTTTTTGAATTTTCTTGTAGATTATACTCGTTGTTTCTTTCGTGATTTGTTCATTTGTGGTCAATGTTTCTTTTACGCATAAATTAAATGCTATATATTTAACTTTTTTGCCACAATATTATAAACATTTAAGAAGTTGCAATATATGTAGTAACCCTAAAATAAAGCAAGAAAAAATGGGTGCTACAGAATTTGAATGTAATGTTTAACAGCATATCTTGCCCGAGTTGTATATTTGGGCTTCACTGTTTTCACGCAGTCTTATGTATAACCAACTGAGTATTATCCTTTTCAAGTTTTAGACAGCAAATCTTTACTCGTTGCTACACTTAATTATTCTCGCCACTGTGTATCATGACATTGCAGTTTTAATAACAGATTTAGTGACTGTAGTTGTCATGTTAATTAATCATTACCTCTTTATAATTATAGTGAATGTGCAAAAAAATAAGTTTGTAATATTTGTGAACATTTTTTTCTTTGTGATTCTGTTGACGGCTTGGATTGCATACTTTATACGCCTGGCCATCTTTGCGACGAAAAAAGAAATAAGCCCAGCGAGCTGTGGTCTGGGTAACTGCGTGTTGAGCTTAACTGTTCATGCAACATTACAACTTTAGAAATTGCACTGCAAAAATGGCTTATTCTCATCCCTAAGGACATCGTTAGGCAGTTATGTAATGGTCGAATCCAACCTCCACATACACCCTCTAAATATTGTGAGAATACAATTTTCTTTGGACTAGTGTGAAGCTTTGTTTTCTGTATTGCTACAATTGGGGCCAAAATGTCAGATTTGCTGCAAGTCTATTCTTGATCAGGCTATTAAAGATAGGAGGTAGTGTTCTTCCCACAATGCATTTCTTCCCACAATGCATTTCTTCCAATACAAATTTTGTATTGGTTGGCACATGTGAGTTTATAGTGACAAAAAGTACTGAAATTGTAAGATTGGGACAAGTTCTGTTCATTTAGGTACGTTTGTCACTTTTGTGAAACCCAGTGCAAAAATTGTATTGGAAGAAATGCATTGTGGGAAGGCCACTATACCTTTTACTGAAGATATTGCCCCTTGGAAATGTGGAAATAGCATCATACCCATTCCACAATCGGAATAAAATTTTAATTGTGGGTCTGCATACTGGTTGTGAAACGTGGTCCGTGGGGATGAGATAGGTCAAAGATTGTAGTACAGATTTTTAATGACTCTTCAGTTTTTGAGTTTATGGAGGCAAACTTTTTGAAAATTCTGTAAAATGCAAGTTGCATTTGTAGAGAACATGCATTTTTTGAGTTAAAAAGTGAATTTGGTATTTGAATGTATGATGTACGTATTACAGACATTGTTTTGCCTTCATAGTTGCCATTCTGTGGTAATGTATGTCTTACGTAGGTCTCGGTTTTTTTTTTTTTTTTTTTTTGTGCAAAAAAATAAGTTTGTAATATTTGTGAACATTTTTTTCTTTGTGATTCTGTTGACGGCTTGGATTGCATACTTTATACGCCTGGCCATCTTTGCGACGAAAAAAGAAATAAGCCCAGCGAGCTGTGGTCTGGGTAACTGCGTGTTGAGCTTAACTGTTCATGCAACATTACAACTTTAGAAATTGCACTGCAAAAATGGCTTATTCTCATCCCTAAGGACATCGTTAGGCAGTTATGTAATGGTCGAATCCAACCTCCACATACACCCTCTAAATATTGTGAGAATACAATTTTCTTTACTGCCCCCTGGAAATGTGGCAATGGCATCATACCCATTCCACAATCGGAATAAAATTTTAATTGTGGGTCTGCATACTGGTTGTGAAACGTGGTCCGTGGGGATGAGATAGGTCAAAGATTGTAGTACAGATTTTTAATGACTCTTCAGTTTTTGAGTTTATGGAGGCAAACTTTTTGAAAATTCTGTAAAATGCAAGTTGCATTTGTAGAGAACATGCATTTTTTGAGTTAAAAAGTGAATTTGGTATTTGAATGTATGATGTACGTATTACAGACATTGTTTTGCCTTCATAGTTGCCATTCTGTGGTAATGTATGTCTTACGTAGGTCTCGGTATTTACCTCTGTAAAAAAGCCCAGACTTTTACTCTTTATTACTCAATTTTTCTAAAAGCAAAATGAGTTTAAAATCAAGTTTTCACGTAGAATTAATTTGACAATTTTTGAAATTTGTAAAACAAATTTTAATTGGATTAAGCAAGAAATTATGCCAAGAAAATTTTTCAAATTTGGAGCCACTAAATTTTTACTTGTGGCCCATAAAACAGTGTGTGGTCCAATGATTTTGTTAAGCATTTTAATTTTTAATTCAGAAATCGGCAACACTTCAAGCACATTTTATGGGACTACGACATTAAATTTTTTACCTATAAAGGCAAAACTGGTAACAAAAATATAAAGGAAGCATTTTTCACACAATTTGCCTCGATTGATGATTAAACTGTAGACTAAACAAAATGGGTTGCCATCTAAATCACCGCTTCAATGCTACGGTATACAATCCACCAAAATTGCTTTAGTCATCACATTGCAAGCTAGTATATGCTCATCCCTCGGTCAAATTAAAATGACTCCATGTCATTTGTACAAGAGTAGTGTAATTTGACTTTGGGCATGAGAGTATCTGGTTTTCACCTGGGCTATTTTTGAGCAAGCATACAATGCCCATTCCACACCTAATTCCAATTCTGTCAAGAAAACTGAACCATTTTTCATTAAAACAAACAAAATAAACCTTTTTAAATGCAGTTCTAGCCTTGATCAACTTGAATGAACATTAGATTTGTCGGCCAATTAATTGGATTTCAGTTATCTGCAAGCAAAATATCAATATTTGATGATATAACCAGGGGAAATATCCTGTTTTATAAAAGCAAGAGATTTTTCATTCCTTAATCATTAGAGGTCTTCAAGTTTGGCCAATATTTCTATTTTGGCCCAAATTTTAGTTTGCATTCTTAGACGAGCTTACATAAATAATTGGAGCCAAGTTCGAGAAAGATTTGTTTAGTTTTCTGCATCTAGAATTGGGAAGAATGGTTCGGTTTTCTTCGCACGAATTGGGGGTAGATATTTTGTTTTATAGTGCGGCATGAAAGCTTTTCCTCCAGGGTCATGTGACACTTTTTACTGTTTAAAAATAGCAAAGAGATTTTCCAGTTAAAAAACACACTTTTTTGAACATTTTAAATTTGCTCTTGTAGCAGATGTGTTTGCTTCTAAGTTAAGCGTTTTCGACTTGTTTGAAAAACAATGGGATACATTTTTGGCTTGGGCAGTAGTGGTCATTTCAACATTCATGCAAGGGTGCTTTAATTATACATGCAAGCACTACGAGCTGTTTAGCCTCATACCCCTGTCCAAATTTATGACCTTTGGTATATTTGGTACATGTGTGTGACAAGATGACCCTTTTGGTATTGGAGGTATTGGATTAGATAACCAAATATTTCCAGTTGATTTTTACCACAACACATAATGGACATGGAACTTTGTACAGTGAGATGAGGTTAGGACAGCTTATAGCAAAGGTGTATGCACAAAGTGCATTACAACTATTCTCATGAGAGAAAAAAACCAAAGAGCATTGGTTTAGGGTTTACTAATAAACAAAGCCCACCTTGATGGAGTTCTACTACTTGCTACTTAAGGCCACCTTTTTCTAACTGCCTTGGTGTTTGCCACGGGGCTCCAAATTGGGCCCACTTAGGTAGTCTGTTCCAAGTGGCAGCAAGAACTAGTACAACTCCAACAAATGTATAAATATAAGCAAGGGACAGTGTTCCACTTTTGGAACAGAAAGATGGGTACTTAAAATCCAATTATTCCCTGAAATATTGCAGCTTGAGCGTTTGGACAACTGGTCTTTATATGCACACATTTTGTACAAAGTGGTTGTACATAACAGAGTAAAAAAGAAGTTTGTACTGTACAAAATTTAAAAGATAAGTACAGATGTAGCTAATAAGGATGGGTTTTGGAGACCCCGTCTGGGGTCCCAACCAGGGATCATTTTAAAGATCGAGGGGGTTTCCATTGGTTTGGACTTACATTTAATACCAAAAATAGTGTTAGTGAAAGATTTTGTATTGCACCATTGACCAATACGGAGTTGCAAAGCAACATTTTTTTTTTTTCATTATTGGGGATGTATGCCACTAGTAAAGTGTTCTCTATTGTATATTTTCAATTGGTATGGGCTGTCAAAAATTTTGAGCCCATTACCCTGGCCAAGCCACACACAATTTTATGCCAGTGTTGAATAACTGTGCCAATAGGGCAAATAAATTCAGTTCCTGTATGTACATGTTCCAAGCAATTGTGGAATAAAATATATATATATAAATATGTTTAAGTTACCATTCAGATGAAATGGCGAATTTACATCAATTTTGTGGATTGTTGACAACGAATAAATTCTTGGAATAATTTGTGGTTGAATCTTGTCAAACAGGACTGCCACACCAACTTGTGTGTGCCACAGGGCTCCAAATTGGGTCCACTTAGGTAGACGTTTTGGTCAGTGGTGTAATATGAACACTAACCAAATGAAATCATGTGCAATTGTGAAACCAGCACCTGATGCTGTTTAAAACTAGGCAAGGTCAAGGTGTCCAGACATTGTCCGTTTCCATGGTTGCCATGCCAACGGAAAATGTTTCGACCTTTTGACCATGCCCATCGGGGAGGAAAAGCGTCTATGCAAGCATCTCAACCCAATCCATGCCTAGAATCATTGCTGAAAAAGCTAAATAAACATTTCTAAAAGTACAAAAATAATGCGATAAATGTCAGTTTGGCGCCAAAAGTTTTTTAAAAAGCCTTGATCATTGATCACTATGTAGGTTAATGACTTATTGCCTGCACTTTATTCAAAAAATTTAGTGGTTGTTACAATCCGTTAGGCAGCCATCATTATCCCTAGAGCTAGCCCAATCCTGCTTCATCCCTAGGGTGTGCGTTTTAACTGGAGTTGCAGGATTGAAGACGCCCATATTCTCATACCCCTAACGCGGTTCAAAAGAACCACATAAACACATGTAGTGGAAAAAACGAACCCTTGGGTTTATGTATGATTCTAACATAATTCCAGCGGGTTCATTTTCTACTCTTGTGCAAATGTAGCTTGGTGAGCTGTCTATGGAGGAATTGGCAATATGGATGTTAGTGGCATTGAGAGACCATACCACACCAATGTTTTTCCCCTCTATGCAGGATAAGCTACATTTGGTAAATTCAGTGCCCAGACAGGGTGAAACCAGAGGGTGGATTGAGTCAATCCCACAATGCACCAGTTTTGGGAAATTTAACCCTCAATAGGGTCGAGTGATCCCACAAAAATACTATAAACACTTAAAAACCCTGACGTTTACACTCATTTTAGCCCGCAAGGTGCTACTACTTAGGAAATTTCTTATGGTTCTTGTACTTTTTGAACACTTATCAGCAAGTACTGATGTGTTTGTACAGTACAGTATAGGCACATTGAAATGCATTGTGGGATTGATTCAAAATACCCTCTGGGGTGAAATGTTTCCCCAAGTTCAGTGACTATATTAGTCTGGTTAGGAAAAGACTGGCATTGAATGGCAGTGGCAAGTGGAAATGGCAGTAGCAAGTATACAAATTTGGTGTGGTATGGGGCTCCATTAATGCCAATTTTTTACACGAGATGCATCCCTGTTTTTTTAAATGGGACGAGTGTGGGTGTAATGAAAGATTAATTACGAATGGTGTGAAGGAACAACGGAAGTGCCACAATAATGGTTGGAAGTGATCAAGATGTCGCAAAAAGGCTTTGAATGATGTGAGGAGAACATTGGAAAGAGGGAGGGATTATGCTATTTGCTTACATTGTTGTTATCGCTAAACATTTGTACTTTTTACATGTTGGATAGTGAAATAAAACAGCATAAAACTTGCTGTTCAAGAGTTTGGTGGTGCTTTGTCTTCTGTCTTGCATTGGAGTCACAATTTTTTTTGTATTTTCTAGTGTTACTCTATTCCTTTGCTACCAAGGAACAGCTTTGTAACTGTTGACCATCAGTAATGCATATAACTTATTCAGTCTGCACTTGTGTTCCAGGACCACATCAGTTGAATTCTCATAGGGCAGCTATTCACTATTTTCTTTCAATCGTTTACCGATGTTTTTGTGGCAATTGCTCACTCTACCTCTAAAAATATAAGCATATTAAATTAAAATGTGCTTAGAGGTGGAATCGAACCCATGACACATGGATTACGAGTGCCTATAGATGCACTCTACACAATCCAAGCCGGCAGAAGGGATTTCTGTTGTATACAATTAACGGAATAAAGCGCAGATGTAATCGTGAATAGCGCCGATATGCGTAGAGTCGAAAAGATGTGGTCCATGAACACAAGTTGCGGACGGAACAAGTCCTCTGCCATCAGTAATCATCGTTATAGTTAAACCCAAGTTGTATTTTTTGGAACAGAACCCAGCTCATAAAGAGGCATTTTGTGATGCCCCAAAAATTTTAACATTTCAGTCAATTCTGATGCACATTTGTTATGAGCAAATGTTTCCATCACAAGGGCCCACTGGCCAATGCAATTTGTTAACAAATTACAAAACTGCTATTTTCTTGGTTCAACGATTTGGATGACAAACACTTGGTCAAATTGGGTCCTATTGACAAGCGGCTAGGGGCCTACCAGGTAACCCTATACTTGCCGTGCAAATCGCGGCCCAGCCGACTCTGAAGTTTCCATTGCAATGCAATCCAAATAAAATTGTCAGAAGTGGGAATCGAACCCACGACCTTTTAGATTACAAGACGAGTGCCAATGTAGGTACGCCACGCAACTCGATCCGGCAGAAGATCAGTTTTTGTAATACTTGAATAAATACATTAACGGAATAAAGCGCACACATACCGCAATAGTCTTGATTGACGAGGTTACCTGGTCGGCCCCTAGCCGCTTCTCGTACTGGGGTGTCTGACCACCACTCGTGCTCCAGGAGCAGATATTCAATACTAACCTCGAAGGGCAGTTATTTGTTAACATTTCTTTTTATTTTGAATTTCTATTTCATAATTTGGAATAAGGATTTGAACCCTGGACCACAGCATCATGAGGTTGACCATTAAAACTATTGAGGAATTACTGTGCTGTGGTTGTAATTAAAAGCCCTGGTAACCTTTAATGGAATAAATCTATACTATTGTTGTCAGCTTCCAAAATGAATAGCGATGCTCTGCTCCTGGAGTATAAATGGTGGTCAAACCCTTTGTGGGATGGTGAGGATGTGGATCATGCCCCTTCACTTTAACCTAATTGATGCTCCAAAATTATGTTCGTGCTGAAAAAATAAACGAAATTCAATCCTAATGAATTCTGCAGTAGATGCGATGGATCCATTGCAGCGAACGTTGCAGTCTGGCACAGATTCAATGTTTTAACATATGTAGGAGACTGCCAATTTACTCTGGTCTTCATTATATTTATCTTTGAAGTATGATTTGAACTGCATTTTTATGGCCAGTGTATAAACGTACACAATCTTGGTACGGTAAATTTTGCCCTTTCCGGTAAACTTCAGTCATTTAGTGGCTGTAAAAAGTATCAACATGCATTACCAATTCTACTTAGTGATTCAAAATTAATGCATTTATGATACTCATCTCAACTACGGTCTACCTTGGGTAGGGCTGGCTTAAAGCAATAATGGCACATTTTTGAAGAATGCCCTTAATTTGACATGGTGCTATTTCCCCGACTATTTCATATTGAAATGTTTTCAGCGATCTTTGAATTATTGGGATCCAATATTATTCCAATTATAAAATTAGTTATGGAACACAGAAGTTCAAGCTTTACCTTTCACATGTAGATTTTAACTGCAAAAATCTCAATGTTTGAAAATTGATTTCACTCTTCAAAAATATGCCATTATTGCTTTAATACTTGCTCTTATGCTTCCAATTCCACCCAAAATTGTGCTTTTGCAAATGAATTGGCACCATGATAAATTTACTAGTTTTATGTATGCTCTCTACAGTGATATTGAGGGGTCGGTTACAGACGCAACTCTTTTGTCCCATTTGAAAATCTGCCACTTGGATCTTTGTATTGCTAAGAACTTGGCTTTTAAGGGTTTGTTTCACTACAGTTTTCACCAAAAATGGCAATTCTAAAGTGAAATGTGAACTCCGATGATCAGACAGCAACCCTCGATTCTCATTAGGCTCAGATATTACTGAATTTTTTGTACATTTGTACAAATTCGACAACCTCGGATTTGGGAAAGGTTTTGTACCCATTAGGTCGCATGTAATTCTGAAAAAAATCCCCGATAATTATGCAAAACCTCCCCGATTGCTGAATGCATATATTGGCAGCTTTTAAAGGTGGTGGTTCCGATTTATGTGTATTGTGTTCTCTACTTGATATGAGAGCCTGGCACTTGTACATACACCCCATCAAGTACCGTGGGAAACAAACTTGCGGTTTTGATGGTAGACGCAATAATGCATGTTGCAAACGCCCTATTCAATACTGTGCTAAAAAAGTGGTCAACCACTAAAACGGCAGTTTTTTGTTTATATCTTGGGAATGAAATGGATTCGAGGGCTCAAATTTCAGAACGACAATGAGAAAAATACGGCCTTTCATCTGATATCAAAATCGATACTGCTTCCGGGTAAATCAGGGGGTCCCAAAGACGATCGGAACATGCCCCTTTAAGGGGATGACCCGATTTAAGTGTAGAAATTTTTCATATTGATAGAATGGCCTTCACCCCAAAACCCATCTGTAAATTTTCGCAATGATATTTCGACCCCTTTTTAAGCGAGAGCTAAAATCGTGATTTTGTAATCCCCATAGAATACTGCGTAAAATTAATATTGGTCAACCAATATGGGGTATATTTAGCTCATAATATCCACACCAAACATTCTTTAGCCCCAAGATTTCACAGGGTAGATGAGAAAAATAGTGGCTTTCTGATACCAAAATTTTGACCGCTTTCGGTAAAATCTAGGGTCATTGGGAATGAGGCTATTAGCAATTGGACCATGGTCCTTTACCAAATTGGAGATTTTCAATGGGATGAAGTGAAGTTATTCGATCACCGACCTCGTGGCTTTTTTGTAACAACCCCAGATATGGTCGCCAATTCCGGATGCTACCAATATTGCATCAGTGAATCGTATAATTCCTGGGAAACGTGGAGGCCGGTACTATATTCTCAAAGGGGTCAAACTCTAGACCTGGGTTTAAACCAGGAAGGTCCTTGGGCGTTTCCATAACCGGACTATGTTTACCTGACCACTATGAATTCAACAAACTTAATGGAATAAAGGTGTAAAGGTTGTTGAATTCATAGTGGTCGGGTAAACCTGATCGGGTTAAGGAAACACTGGTGGTCCTTCATGAAACTTTTTAGATTGCACTTTCAGCAAATGTTCTAACAAATTTTCTCGCTACTACCTTCAGAGTATGTTGAAAGGTCTGCCGTTCATGAGACTGGTTTACACTGACCTGACCTCTACACATGGATAGCGGGCTGCCGCACAGTTGAATGGTCGCTGAGTGTCGCAACAGGAAGTTGCTTTTCTACCTTGGTAATAAGCCGGGAAACCATGCATACACCTGCTGGTGCACATATTCCACACAGTTCTATTATTTGACAAGGGGTATGCATTTCCCGCCATATTACCAAGGTAGAAAAGCAACTTTTGTGACACTCGGCGACTCGGACCCGCTATCCATGTGTAGAGGTCAGTGGTGGTTTACAACCAGGACTGAAGTTTGACTCCTTTTGAGATTACCAACCGTAATCTTTATGGCTGGTATTCTCAAAAGGAGTCTAACTTCAGACTTGGGTTTAAACCAGAGTTAAGTGGACCTTTTTTCCTTTCAAAATACTGGAAGTTAAATGCAATGAGTGAGAAAATTACTCGTAACTCGCCCATAAGCCCTTTCACAATTTCAGATTCAAGATGCATTGTGGGTAATATTCGACGATCTTTTTGTAAACAAAACGAGGCTGACTGTACAATTTCAATGTGGTGAACTTTGACGTTTTCACAAAAATTACCTAAACTCAAGTTTTTAAACAGGTTTATCTTTTCAATGTCATATTCAACTGCATTTAATAACTGTCATGAAGGAATTGAGACCGCATAGTTCATAAAATTGTCCCAAGAGATATTTTTGTGAAAACGTCATAGTTCACCACATTGAAATTGTACAGTCGGCCTCGTTTTGTTTACAAAAAGATTGTCTGATATTGCGAAAGGGCTTATTACATCACACTTTTAGTATGTTGGAAAGAAAAAATCCACTCATGTAGGACTAACCCTGGTTTAAACCAAGGTCTAAAGTTTCCCTTTCAGAATACCAGCCTATAAAAACATCTACACAATGCTCACAAATGAATTTCCATGAAATGATTTATTTCCATACTTCAGAAATCGCAATCTCCATGCAATTTCTCTCCAAACATGAGCACATGCGGTATTCCTCTTTCCCATTGCACCATTTCCGAACAAACGATACGAAATTAAAGCGGGAAGGATTTGTTAGAGAAATCTCCCCAAGTAAAAATATCCACAGCCTGGATCCCACCGCTGCGTGGTGCGTAGAAACTCGAACTGGGTCCTCTATTACCTTCATATTTACAACATAAGACCGTGGGCATAGTTTCGTAGCCAAGCACCATTGTGCAACCGTTCTAGTAGCTATGTAAAGGATTCATTTTCCTCTTTAATCCACCTTTTTCCCTAGACTTAACCAAGGCCTGATTGAACTGATTGCAACTGTTAAAGGGATGTTTGGTAGGTTTTGTGGACTTGGGCCAGCCATGCATCAGTAGAGGTGGGAACCATATTTATACCGGTGTTCCTATACCAGAGGCCTTTAATGTATAGACAAAGTAGCACATTTTGCCAAGTTTTTCTGTTTTTGCAATTTGGCTCCAGATTGAAAATTCAAATTTTGGGAAGTAAAATTGAAAAAGGGTCTGCCATATATCAGAAGGCTGAGAATGAACCCATATGTGGCACGTTCCTATATGTGGCACATTCCCATAGTCATCCATTGAAAAAAAAATCATTTAGGAAGGCACGTGGTCCAGTGGAGAAAGTACCTGACCCACACGTCAAAGGTTGCACGTTTGAGCCCTGCTTTGGCCAACATGTTGCACCCCTAAAGCGACACTGGCACTTTTTCAAGAAAATGTCAAATTTCTTCCATTTGTTCGCGAAGTATAGTCTAGGCCACTAGAAGAATAAAGATATACTTTACACATAAAAATAACATGCCCAAAACATCTAGGAACTAAAGATATCCAGATAATCTGTAGGCTAACTTTGAAGTTTGCCGTAACTTTAATCAACAAAATGTGTGTATTACATTAATATCATAGACTCGTACTCATTGATATTAAAACCACAAAGGTCAAACAAGGTGCATGCCATGGGAATCACTCGGGTGTGTGTTTGCTTGTGTTTAACGTCTGCTGACATTATGAAATTGTTCGATTTACCTGTAAGCCCTCTAATTTGGGCTGTATAATTTCAGGTGAGGGCTAATGTATATACAAGCTTTACATCCATGCAAAAATGTCAATTTTGAAAAATATAGAGGGTGCACTATTTTTCAAATGTGCCAGTGTCTCTTTAAGGTGCTTTATCTTAGGCTAAAAAGTTTGTCGGCTTTTTGGCTAAAAAGCTGTGCTGTGATTATGCTGCTTTTTTTACAGAATAAGCTTGGACCTATGCAATATTTGTTTTTTAATTTGCAAACCGTGGTGTTTTTAGAAATTTATATCATGATATGTGCCACTTCAATGTGCCCCTCTATCTTAAAGGCAAAACAAACTTCACACAATGAAAAAAAAACATACAGTTGCACTTTTTCTTTATTTGTATTTTATCCGTTCCTGTATACATAGGGGTCCGTCCCCTTTACCTCCAGAAGAGGTTGAAGCTTTCAAAAGCATTTCAGAGAAAGCTTTAAGACAACACAAATCTATTGGAAATTGTAAACAAGACCAGACCTTTTGTGTATTTTTACAAAAAAAAGTTAGAGATTTCACATCGGATGTTCTTAGTAAAATTGAAAACGGATTGTTACGGATCTCACATTTTGAAAGAACTATAGTTAAATTGTTTTCTGTGGTACAAAAATTGAAATTTCTAATTTAGTATTTGTTCCAAACATAAGTTGGCCTATATTTTACCTTGAAACATAAATACAGTATTAAAATTCACCTGTTTTCTCTTTTGAGGTGTTTCTGTAGCCAAAAACTAGACAGTCACTATTTTACATGAATTCATATGTTCTATATATATATATTGATACCGGTACTTAAAATCTTCATGTACCTTTAATCAAAATCTTGGGCCAATTTTGGAATGCTTGTCTAAAATACTTGCACAACTGAAAGTTTACATTTCACATTTTCTCCCAAATTTTATACTACTGGGAGTCTTGTAAAAATCTCTTGGGTTGACTGATCGTAATTATTAATGGCAGCAATTTTTGCTCCCCAAAATAGCATTTTCAGACAAGGTTTGAGGTTTTACTGCCAAAAGCGTGGAAAGGTGAAGGTGCTTTAACTGTTATAAAACATGTTTTCTAGCCTAAAATTTTTGTAGAATTCAAATCTGAAGTCAGAAATGTAAAATGTGCATTTTGAGATTGCACAACACCCCAAAATATGCTATGCCAAATTCCATAGTCTGAGATATTCCTGAACACTATGCCTTGGTTAGTTAAAAAACAAATTTAAAAAAAAAAATCTTTATTCACAATATTGGATATAATTAAGAATTGGGGGTGTAATTAAGGGAGAAATATTAAAGGGATTAGCAGCGATAATGTGAGAGAATTGAAAAAATGTGGAAATGCATTTTTTAACTTAAAAATCGAGGATAAGTGTGTACAATTCCATATTAACTGCTTTAATGTAGAAACAAACCACCAAATAATGAAAAAAATGAAGTATTTGAGGAAATTTGTCATTCTGTCTCCCGCAAATAGACATACAGCGACAGTGTCTCAAAATCTGTACTAAACAGCTGATTGTGGTTTACACCAGTACAGAATAAACAAAGATCAATCATTTTTGTGTTTGAGGTCAAACTGTATTGATCATGGTGCACAATATTACACTAAAAAAATCTGTGATATTCACCGGGAAAGGCTTTTTTGATCTCAAGTCGGAATTTTGATACGCACGTATAGAAATTAGAGAATCAGATAAAAAGTACTGCCTTGTCTTTAATACACGGATTTAAAGCCAACCACTTGCAGGTTATGTTCGCATATCCATGCCAGTAACAAATATATAAAAATATCAATTTTGATGATTTTTCGATGTTTCGGATTAGCAAATCGCTGCTAATCCCTTTAAGGCCCGCAGAGTCCATGGGGATCAGCACTCTGGCCTCTGTTAAAACAAAGGAAATGTATATTTGAAACCAACTGGTTCATTAGTTTTTGGCTTGTCGTGCGAACAAAAAAGGTTGCAGATATAGGAAACTATACCTTTTTTAATCCTTACAACCAGATGAACATGTCTATACCTTTTTAACCCCATGACATTAACCAACTTTTCCCCTGTTAATTAAAGGTGCGTGTTCCGATCGTCTTTGAGACTCCCCCTGATTTACCCGGAAGTACTATCGATTTTGATATCAGATGAAAGGCCGTATTTTTCTCATTGTCATCCTGAAATTTGAGCCCTCAAATCCATTTCATTCCCAAGATATAAACAAAAAACTCTGTTTTAGTGGTTAACCATCAATAATAGCACAGTATTGAATAGGGCTTTGCAACATGCATTATTGCGTCTACCATCAAAACCACAAGTTTGTTTCCCACAGTACTTGATGGGGTGTACATGCAAGTGCCAGGCTCTCATATCAAGTAGAGAACACAATACACATAAATCGGAACAAGCACCTTTAACAAGACACTTTGTGTAGACTCTTGTGCAAGGTCATATGGGCTTACAGCAGCACTAAAGTCCATGAAATATTTCCAGTCGCAGTGAGCGACTGGCATGCGCAATACCAGATTTTGACTAAAGATTAAGGTCCGTATGCACAAAAAGTTAGACCAGGTTTAAAGTTAGACCTGGTTTAAGTCAAAATTAGATTTGTCTCAAATTGATGGTTATTCACAATTTCTTCCTGAAGTAACTAGCAAATTTGAAAGATTTAAATGCAAATTTCAAAATAAATACAAAATACCTTGTGTCAGTGTAAAGGAAAATGTCCTTTCTGGTGGGACAAAATTAAACTTAGACCGGGTCTAAGGTTAGACCCGGTCTAACTCTTTTGTGCATATGGACCTAAGTGTTACGCATGCTCAGGAGCAGAAATTTATTACATCTCGTGAATATTCATGAATAAAATAATGCTATTTCATTGGCCGATTCCTATTACGCATCATATTTCCCTAAGGAATAGATTAGGGATGAGGTTGTTGGGAAAATAGTCCGGAGTCGGTGAGCTCGAGGTGTAATTAAAGGTGCAATGAGAGATTTCACATGTCAGGTGCCCCTAAAAAAATCAAAAGTACTGATTTTTGCCCTGATGTAAAGATTTCCATCCAAAATAACCCCATCTGAAATGATTAAGCTGAGAAATGTTTCTTTGGTACAAAAATTATGCAATTACTAATTTCGTATAGGAGCAAATACGAAATTCAGCCTATGTTTTATATTGAAATATAAGCAAATCAGAATCACATTTTTTCTCTTTTTTAAGACATTTCTGTAGCCAAACACAATGTAAGAAATCTATTGAGTGTCTAGTCTATATGAAATTACTATGACACAATATTTGGGTGCCTCAAAAAGCTCTTGTTGCACCTTTAAACAAATACTACATGGTTTATATCGGGAAATAGGGCACACTATTTTCCCTTTGGTACTGATTACAGGCCTATCATTCGGGTTCGGGTGATAAGCCCATAGCCAGAACTTCGGGGGGAAAAAGTGTGCCATATTTCCCGATATAACCATGTAGTATTTGTATATCTGTATGCACCTTCAGGCTTTGCTTACCATGTCTCTGATTGGCAAATTATAGGATTATATAATGTAATTGGCCAATCAAATTGGCCGGTAGTTACCTCATCATGCGGTAAATACCAAGATCGGTTTTAAAGTAGATTTGATGTAAAATTTTTCACTCCAAAACTTGCTTTTAAGCCGTGTGACTTGATAGTTAGTTATATTACATGCATGTTGTTCAAAGTTTCACCTTGGGGACCAAGGCAAATGGCCAAATATGCAGAACTGACTACTAAATATACACCGTCGTGTCATCACAATTTGCACCTGTACATGTTGTGTCTGGGTGTATATGAATATCTTCCATCTCGCCAAGACTTGTACACGTACGTGTTCAATGTAGCCAGTTCAAAGACTGGATGAAATCCAACCATTTTGCCATCAACCCCCAGTCTGCAGTGCACCTTAGCAGTTGTTGATGGATTTCATGTGGATGGGAAGGAATACCAACGTGAAGTGCTGCCGATGACTTGTGAACATCGAGAAGCCGTGCACAAGTATCTGCAGTGCACATAAGCAGTTGATGGATTTGATCTAGATGGGAAGAGGATGCCATCATGAGTTGAAGACACTGCACATCGGAAGACTTGTACAAAGTCTATCTAGTTGCACCTGCAAGAAAGGCTGGCGAATTACTATCATGGTCGATTTGTTGGATCATCATCGTGCACTGAAAATGTCATTCCTATTGTAGCCAATTGCAATCGTGTGCGAGTTCACATTGTACCTGGGGACAAAGAGAAAGAGAGAGACGGAAAAAAAATGACCAAATTATTTTTATTTAATAAGTGTCTGTGCCCTGATAAGCACCCATCTCAGAATCTGGGACAATTTGTAAATACGGAGGGATAAAGTAAACATCCAGGGTGAAGAAAAAAATATTTTGACATGCGTTTTATGTCTTGAAATGATAGAAAGGCTAACTACAAAATGTTTGAGAATTTTTTTGGCTTGGCAAATAGGTTCCCCTGTATTTTTTGAACAAAATTGTTCATGATTTCTCCCTTATTATTGAAGCACATCACCAAAACATCAAATTACAAATTTGGAGTTAAATCGGTCCAGATTTTTGAATAGTAGAGGCAAAAATGTGATTAGCCCATTGTGTTAAAGGCTTACTATAAGATTTTCAGAGGAGAGCACCCTCAATTTTCAAACAAATCATGTTTTTTTGCATATAACATAATGCTTGTCCGTACACTAATCACTGTGTGAAATAGCTAAGCTCAAAATAGTCCTTATAGAAAATCACAACTTCGTAATAAAATTCTGGATCCAAATTTTTGTTATACTCGGTATCCTATTGCACTGTTACACTATACATAAATCAGATTTTGTTTTCATGTAGTAAACATTTAACTCATACTTTGGAATTGAGCATTTTAGGTGATTATATTTAGTTCTAGTTGGCTATTTCTAATTAATGCACAAAAAATATATATTTTGAAATCTCTGAGTCAGCCTTTAATTAATGTGGTTATCACATTTGGAGAAATTTGTGTTCATAACATCAACAGAACATTCCTGGGCTGATGAGAAAAAATAAGAACATACTTCTGATACCAAAATCTCAATTTCCATTAAGCAGGCGGACGACCGACGAGGTTGTCGATCCGCCTTTTAAATGAATCCAAAACAAAATCCTATTCAACTTAATATTAATGCACCCATGTCATAGTAAATGCCCATTATGAAATCTCAATTTGGCAATCAAATTTGTCAATCTTATCAAAAATTGGCATATACCTGTCATTTGAGAATGTGGTCAATGTCACTTCAACCATGTTCAGGTATGAGATATGCTTTAATCCAAGATGTATTCATCGGTTGAATACAGATTTCATAGAAATACAGTTATGGCACACTTATGTCGCACCATATTGGACCATGCTGCCGGGACACTTCATCCTACTTGAAAATTGCTCTTTTTTTTCCCTTCAATTTTTAAGTAGGAACCCAAGTCATTCTGTGAATCTAGGCTCATGACTCATAGAGCTATACTGTAACACATTATTTTTTGCAGCTTTATATTTTCACACATTGCAAAAGCTCTCAAGTTTTACAATCATTGTAATTTTACCAAAATAATAGCCAATATATGTGCCCCAAAACAAACACACCCCAACTCCCCCCTCAAACAAAAAAAAACACAATTAGCATTGCATATTTGGAACTGCCTGCACTTAGAAAAGTGAAAATAAAAACAGGAACATTGCTTATAGGGTCTCAAAGCACAGAGACCCATTTTACTCTCTTGGACTAGGTTTGTATCATCTCAAAGGTCCAAGTCGCCATTTTGGTGCATGCAAAATAATGCCATCATACGCACTGAAGTACAGGCCGATTTGACCTTGATGACATATACTTTCATTTATTTTCAGGTGTTATTTTTACTACATATTATAAAGATGAAGTGCAAAACCATCAAAATTAATAGTTCTATTCTCACGCACAACCTTGCTTCAATTTATGGTTAGGTTGCCTAAAAATGTGTTTCTCATCACCTCTTTTGGTTAATAGTTTATTTTCTAATAATATTTTTTTAAAGTTTTAACACTTCTTCTGACAGGTTCAGTCAGCAAGAGTGTATAGATATCCCAACATGTGTCTGTTTTTGCATCTAGGTTGACAGTTAATACCATAATCCAAGGTTGAATGTTGCATAATGCTATACCTTTGTACACTGCAGCTAACAATGATTTAGCAGAGACAAGCAAATCCTATGCAGCCAACCAATCTATAAATCCTTTTTAGTACAGTAGCTTTTCGAAGGAATTATACAATACATGACTGTAGTCTTTTGCAACCACAATAGCCCAAAAGCAAGACATCATAAATATAATTTGTTCCCTCTCTGGCCCAAATATGGGCCATTTGGCAAAGTCATTAATGTTTCAGTTAGGGATACCCCTTAGGATCTTAAAATAAAAAAAGCCGCCTCATTGTCCGTAAAGCTATTGACATAGTGACAGCAATCTTGCATTGGAAATGATAAAAACCCTCCTTTCCATCACTTTTCAAAGAACCCTGGGATGAAAAAAAAAAATTATGGAGTCTAGTGAACACCTTGTGAAATATTTCCACCCGTCAAAATCTTTAAAGGCCATGGTCCGATCGCTAATAGCCTCGCCCTCATAACTCCAATTTTTCAACCGGAGGTCAAAAATTTTGTATCTGAAGAAACTACTATTTCTCATTTACCCTGTGAATCTTAGGCTAAGGATTGTAGTTTGATGTTATGAGCGAAAATGTGCCCCATTTGTTGACCGATTTAATTTACACAGACTTTATGGGGATTACACAATCAAGTTTTTAGCTGTGACATCAAAACAGATTAAAATATAAGCGCAAAATTTTACTGATGGGGTTTTGGGGTGAAGGCCTTTCACGTTACCGAACATTACAAAATACTGAAATCCAGTTAAGAAACAAAAAAATGGATTGTGTTAACTATGCTTCATTCCATATATTCAGAACAGTGCAATGCATTTACCTTTGAATGTTTTTTCTTTTACCTCACCATAATAAGGCTTCTATTTTTACTTGCAGGATGTTTTGGCCCATTTCTCAGTAATGTTAGTTTTGGGAAGTAAGGAAAAGGCGTGCAGGAGATGGAGATAAGACTGAGCCTCCAGGTTTTGGGGGCATGACTTTCCAATTGATGCAAAAACTGGAACTTCCAATTTTAAATTTTTCTTCAGTTTTTTATGGTGACTGAATACCATCAAACTTAATTTTGTATGCAACTAATTTTCACGAATTTTGCTATGGGCTTCAATCTGCAACAATTATTTGGCTCAAATTAAAGGTGCATTCATGATTTCAGCACCTATCCTGTTTAATTCCTGGTTCACTAGATATCCCTTGAGGAAAAGCTTAATTCACAAAATTTTAGTTGATCACAAGCTTGCAGTTTTTGTGTTATGAGGCAAATGCTGTTTCCCATGGTCCCATAGGCCACTGTGTGTCATTTGTCCTGTACGACAGAAAATACAAAATTGCAAATTTCTTACAGATACGACCGAATTTGCACGTAAGATTTGGTACACATTGATTACTAAGGCTATGGTTCAATGATACAAAAATCTCAACTTTTTCAAGGTAAATCGGGGAACGAGATGTTTATCACGAAATGCCCCTTTAAGTTTTTAACAATAAGTTGAATGAAAGATTAACCCTTATTCTCTATAATGCTTTGCTATTACATTCACCAGTTTCCAAATTAAGCCAGAGTTATAGAGAAACCTTGGGAAGTAGTTGAATTCCCTGTAGTTTCTCTTGCAATCAAGAGTCCAGGCATGATGGAAACCAGCAAGGGTCGAAATACATTTTTGAAATTGTAAAAGAGTGAACTGTTTAAACTTGTGAATTGGTAAACCAGTCAAATTAGTGAAAATTTATTGCCACTAGAAGATACAAAGAAAAGGCCACCACCAACATAGTTAACCTGAATTCCAAATTTGAATCCAATATACCATTTTAATACAAGTGTTAATTTTTTGTACTACAATAGCCTACAGATACTGTACTAATAATTTCTGATAGCTGTAAACAAGCCGTATTTCTACTTGTAGTATCAAAATGGGAAAGAGTGAAGCCAAAATATTTTGCAAGTGAAATGAGAAAAATACAAGCTTTTTAGTGATGCTAAAATCTCGGGTTCGATGTTGTTACGTGCCGATGAATTAAGTAAGGCTGAGTATCGGGGGGGCACTCCTAAAACCCAAACAAACTCTAACCCGAACACAGAATTCCAACTCAAGATTGTGGACAAAACAGGAGTCGGAAAAAGTGAAACTTTACCATTATATCTAGGGCACTCTATGGATTATTGTGATATAGACAATTGCTACCAAATTGACAAAATTTGAAACACTGCGAGTGACACGTTTTCATACAAGAGGGAAAATGTGTACTGTAATTTTCTGAAATTTAAATGTTCCCAGGACAGATTGGTAGTTTGCCTATTTAATCCTCGGTTTTGTTGCGGATCCTGAATTAGCCTCGAAAATTGTGGCTGCCTCCACAAACTAACACTCAATGCCCAACATAAGGACCAAACAAAACTTTGAGGGTCCTAAAGCACCCAATTAGATGGAAAATTGGTATTTTTAATCAGCAAAATTAGCCCAAATTGCAGTTTTTGTGTTATGAGGGCAAATGCTTGTTTCCCATGGTCCCATAGGCCACTGTGTGTCATTTGTCCTGTACGACAGAAAATACAAAATTGCAAATTTCTTACAGATACCCCGATTGTCACTTAGATTTGGTACACATTGATTACTAAGGCTATGGTTCAATGATACAAAAATCTCCAACTTTTTCAAGGTAAATCGGGGAACGAGATGTTTATCACGAAATGCCCCTTTAAGTTTTTAACAATAGTTAAATGAAAGATTAACCCTAATTCTCTATAATGCTTGCTATTACATTCACCGGTTTCCAAATTAATCCAGAGTTATAGAGAAACCTTGGAAGTAGTTGAATTCCCTTTAGTTTCGCTTGCAATCACGAGTCCAGGCATGATGAAACCAGGCAAGGGTCGAAATACTTTTTTAAATTGTAAAAGAGTGAACTGTTTAAACTTGTGAATTGGTAAACCATCAAATTATGAAAATGTATGCACAAAGATGCAAGAAAGGCCACCACCAACATAGTTTTAACCTGATTCCAAATTTGAATCCAATATACCATTTTTAATCCAGTTTTATTGTTGTACTACAATAGCCTACAGATACTGTACTATAATTTCTGATAGCTGTAAACAAGCCGTATTTCTCTTTAATCAAATGGGAAATAAAGTGAAGCCAAAATATTTTGCAAGTAAATGAGAAAAATACAACTTTTTTAGTGATGCTAACATCCGGGTTTCGATGTTGTGATGCCGATGATTAAGGTGAGGATCGGGGGGGGCACTCCTAAAACCCAACAAACTCTAACCCGAACACCAGAATTGTTCCCCCCCCCAACGCAAGATTGTGGACAAACAGGAGTCGACAAAGTGAAACTTTACCATTATATCTAGGGCAACTCTATGTAGATTATTGTGATATAGACAATTGCTACCAATTGACAAAATTTGAAACACTGCGAGTGACACGTTTGTCATACAGAGGGAAAAATGTGACTGTATTTTTCTAAATTAATGTTCCCAGGACATGGTAGTTGCCTATGTTAATCCTCGGGGTTTTTTGGCGGATCCCTCTATTAAGCCTCTAAAATGGTGGCTTGCTCTCCACAAACTTAAACACTCATGCCCAACTCAAAAAAAAAGAAGGAAAGAAAAACCAGAGGATCCAGCCAAAAAATACAAGAAGAAGGCACCCGCAAATGTCCCGCAAGGCCCCACAAGGGACCGACCGGCTAGCAAAAGAGTCCCACGAGGCGGGGCATAATCTATAGCCGCTAAGCAATCGGGCTACCACTAGGAAGGAACACACAGCGAGGGGCGTCGTATTGACGGGCGGGCGACGTGAAGTACTGATCCGCAAAAGGACAACAAAACTTTGAAGGGTCCTAAGCACCACTTAGATTGAAATTGGTACTTTTATCAAAAAATTATCCCAAATTGGCAGAATTTGAGGAGTACTACAAAAAAACTCGATTTGTTTTCAGTGATGTTTTGATTATCCGGGTGAACACAACATGCCTACTTATCATACAAGCACTGGTTTGATTGGTTAATTTAAAGGCTAATATAATATAATGAGCAAATTGGGGATGGGATAGAATGGTGGTATGGTAACATAGAAGTATAGAACCAATCTTGTGATTGGTTACTTAGAGGGCCATATCATTGTGTCTTATATGAAACCAATCAGACAATGTATCATTACATAGCTGCGTAGTTCTCTGGGGAGTTACTAAATTTTCTCAAAATAATGTCAAATTTCTACATCTTGCAAATCAAATTATTTCTATCTTCTTCAGTATGCAAATTTTGAATTATGTGGTCAAGATTCGATGAGAATTCTGATCAAATATTGACTGGGAAGTTATTAGTGACTCTGTGAGACTACAATTTATATGAATGTATTTTATTATTTTTTCTTGGTCTGTTACATTTTGTGACCACTTTGCCCAACTCGACTCCGAAATTCCAGCATTGCTTTGACGAAATAAAGTGCATTGTAATACTGTTACTTTTATCCTGTAAAGGCTGCTTGAAGTTTGAGTTGGGTCAGGAAAAGTGGGGTCACCAAATGTGACCAACACAATCTTGTTACTATTTTGTCTAATTTTGAATGAAGAATTGTAAAGCTACGATGTTCAGAAGAAACACCCATGATTTTGCAGAAAATGATAAAACAATACAACCAAACACTTTCTACACATATTTCTCCCTGCATTGATCTAATGCAGACAACTGCAAAGCATGCCAATATCGTGGGCTTAGCGACTTCCAAAAAGCAATCTCGAGCAAACGCAAATCATCAGGGAACCTTGTAAAGTCATTGACCTATGTTACAAATGTCTCGTACAGTTTTCCCCCCACAGTGAGGTTTAAAAGAGGCAAAAAATTAGACGCCAGATCAGTGGTTAGGGTTTCCCTACTGGACATTAAAAAATTGGGATTGTCATTAGTACCACTAATGGCGGCAGTATCAGCGAAGAGATTTGTACTCCTGCGTAATCTTCCTGCCGTCATTAAGGGCACTCGCCGCTTAATCACCGCTCATTTTATTCTGGGTGGCCGTTTTCCTGGGGAAAAAGGATGGCACAAAAATACAAAAGACAAAAGAATGTCGGTATTTAGCTATCTGGTAAACGGATGCTATAAATAGGTGATGTTCTTTTTTCTTTTTTCTTCTCTCTCACTCTCCTTTGGAAATTGACATTACAAGCCCACTGGGATGTTAAAGTGTTAATTTTTGTGCCAGAATTAAAGATAGTCCTTAAAATGCCAAATCCAAAGTTTTCATTTGAAGGGGTTTCTTGGTTTTAATATTTCAGTGGAGTTTAACAGTTCCATAAGAAGCAGTGTAGTTTCACAGTTCCATAGCATATTGCATGTAAGTAGACGTAAGTGAAATATATGTTAACAAAATCATTTTCCTCAGTTTTTTTTTAAACAACTTAAATTAAAATGTGCCACACTAACATATTACAGGGCATCCACTGATCCTCAGCCTCATTCCTGACGCCCAAAAAAGTTGAGGATTGTTATATCACCTGAACCGATGAACGGGCCACTGACTACTTTAGCTTTTACATGCATATTCTATCCACTCTAAAAAAAAAAAAGAAAAAAAATTAAATCAAATAAATTTTTGTATTTTCCTGTCTGCGAAAGTACATAAATTAAACACAGTGACCCTGTGAATCTAACATTTCCTCATAAATCAACAATTAACAACCGGAATCACCTGGCAATTTTGTGAAATAACTTAAGAAAATCTATTGAATCAAATCAAAAATGAACTGTGGGTCACAAAATGCCCTTTTTTTTTTTTTTGCCCACCTTTTAAATAGTTATTTGAAGGGCTTACTGTATTTTGCGGGCAACTACCTGAAAATGAAACGGGCTCCTGGTGCCATTGGATTACACGCTTTATTCTGTCATGTCAAGGTTGTATGGTGTATGCACAAGACAGAATAAAGGGTGTAATCAAATGGGTTTCACTGAGCCTTTTTCTTTCATTGCACAAAATACAGGGAGTCACATGAAAAGCTGGTTATCCAAAGTGTTACCTAAACAGCCCCATCGTTTCAACATTATTTCACACATTTTCATGGCACTTGCAGTTACCATCTCTCATGTGAGGCAAAGGTCCATCTCGAGGTCATGGCCCCAAAATATCAGATTTATAATATTGGTGTTTTCACATACGGTGGACAATTTCATGACTCTGCTTTGGGGTCCCTTGGTAGTGGGTCCCACTTGTTGGTGAACACCCCATGTGACCTTGGTGACCTCATTTGACCTTTGTCCCATTCCCAACTCACGATGACAGGATGACACGCATATTTCATGCTATATTGTACTGTGCATCAAATCATGAATACTTTAAAGATGAAAGGAACAGCTGTGGATGGGAGTGATAGCCTATAGATCAACTTTCAATTACATAATGGCTTGATTATCTTAAAGAGAGCGCCCCACCATTCAACATAATTTAATTATTGCTGTAATTTTCTATTGAGAGGCCATCACACCATGCCTGATTTCAAAATACCATCAGGGGGGGGTGAAATCTGCCTTCCCATTGTATTGCGATTGGTTGATGCTTATGTGGTGTTACAATAGCCCACAAATAAGTTTCCTGTAGTAAACCCGTTAACAACCCTATGTTAGTTATTTATCGTCATATGGGGAGGAGGGGGATTCAGCAAAATATTTTGCAGATGCAGATGAGAACCACACATGGGGGGCTGGATACTTCGCTCAACTTTGGGTTTAAAACCATGTTAGTCCTACATGAGTGGACCTTTTTTCCTTTCAAAATATATGAAAGTTAAAATGGTAACGGGTGATAAAATTCCTCATGGATAGGCCGGAACTGACCCATCCATGAGAATTTTTCTCACACATTACAGAGCAATATTTTTAGAGTATGTTGGAATGGTAAAAAGGGTCCACTCATGTAGGACTACTCTGTAAGGTTTAAACCCCGTCAAAAGTTGACTCACTATTTTAGAATACCAGCAAATTTGGTTTCTAACAATCACAAAAATCTCAGTTTTTTGATAAGGTTAGTGGTGGGTCAAGGTTAAGATCAGGTAGTATTCCCTTTAAAGGCACTATCAGTGATTTGCTAATCATAAAATCAAAAATATCCATAAAAAACAGATTTTTGCATGTCATCAACACCATGGGCACATAAACATACTCTGCAAATTAAAAGACCAGAAGCAACCTAAATAAGCACAGAATCCGTATTTTAATCATTACTGTCCTACAGAACACTTACTACAACCCAGATGCACTGAGAGTCATAATCTTTGGAACACTGCCATTTCCTTCCTGTTCTGGCAATTCTTCAGTTGGAAAAATAACATGAGAATTATACAAGACTTATCCTTCATTTGAAGCTATTACTGCAATTTTAAAATATTTTGTACTCTTTCGGGGAATTCACTGATGGTGTCTTTAAGTGTTAAAATTTGGGTTGTACATTTTTTTGTACCCCACTTTGCCTGACCCTGACTCCAATTTCAGCAGCCTTTACGAAATAAAAGTCATAGCAACATGCACTTTATTCCGTAAAGATTGCTGAATTACCTGAGTCAAGTCAGGCCAAGTGGGGTCACAAAATGTACCAACCCTTAAAAATTTATATATCATGATACGACAAAGGGCATTTACAACATTTGTCAGATGGGAGGCCGTATTAAAGAGGCTTATTACAAACAATGACACGCTCTTTATTCAGCTTTGTTTTAATTAAAAATAGCCTCAAAATAAAATCAAGCAACAAGAAATGTCCTGTTTATGCCATCCTGGCCCGATAATGACGGCATATATTCGGCAGTAAGTAGGACCACTAGCACCTTAATCCATCGCGGATAGCCTTGTCAACACACCCATAGATATCTGACACGATCACAGCCCTTTTCTTCCACGACTTGGTCCTTGGGAAAAATGGAACATTACCCCAGAACCCGTCTTCCTGTGATAACCACCCAAAAAATGGATGAATATTTATTGCCGGACGTGTCCAAGGAATTCTAAGTAAAGTGGCTTATTTTGCAGTAAATTGGAGTGGCTGAAATTTAGAATTTCTTGAACACGTAAAAATATTTAAGGTATAGACAGTGTACTTTTTTATCTTTGTGTATAATTTAAGACACTCTAATCACTAAGTGAAATTTCTCAAATTCATCGGAACTGGGCTGTTACAAATTTCATTTCAATGGCCGATTATTCACATTCACTTGATGGACCGGATATATTGTTTTACAGTATCACAAAGTGCCACTGGATAACATAATTGTTTAGTGAATTTGTGAGCATTATCAATTCAAGAGGAATCTACAAATTACCATTTCAAAGGAGTAGTTGCCAAAAGGTTTTTGCAAATGGAGATAACAAATATAATATTTTTTTAGAATAATAATTTAAAAACCCCTGGCACTACCTCCTATATTTCAGCATCTTAGCCAGGGGGCGTAACCAGACCTGAGCTTCCCGGAGGGGGCAAGATTCAAGCAAGTTCCTCGCGATTTTTCAGACGGGGGCAATTTTTAAACGTCTCGCCGGTTAGACCCCTAGATTTTTTTTTTTCAGCGTTCAAAATCTGAAGGGGTGGTACCAGGCGGGGTGGGGGAAGCTTCAACCTTCCCTTTCTCTTCTTCCTCTTCCTTTTTCCGCTTTTCTTTTCTTCCCTCTTTCCCTCCCTCTTCTTTTTCCCCTTTCCCTCTTTTTCTTTCTCTTTTCTCTTTTTTCACCCCTTTCCCTCTTTTCTTTCCCTCTTTTTTTCTCTTCCTTCTCCCCTTTTTTTTCCTTCCCATTATTTTTTTTTGCCGTCCCGCTTCCCCGATTTTTTTGTTCTCTGTGTGCCTCGTTTTCCCCCACGGCCCTCCCACTTGGTTACGCCTCTGAACTTATAGCCCTATTTTTGATTGGTCCACTTGGCAAGTAAATATCAATGTAATGAATAAATCAGAAGATATTGTAAGAATTATTGTAATAGTTTACCAGAGATATAAAAGCACTATTTTGATTGGTTACTCCAAGGGTTATCTCATGTTGTGTCCTGTAATGAGCCATCAGACACTTGTAGTACCCTAGGTCGGTAGCACCAAGGGTTTTTGACTGTGCACTGCAGCTCTAAATAACACCTTGTTAAATATGATCTGGGAATTTTCTAAAATTTGACCAGAATATTAGTCACTTAGACAATATTCTGTCAAGTTAGACCAGAGTTCTGGTCAATTTAACAACCGATTTTCCAGTCAATTTGTGCTATAAAATCTGTAATATATAGATCATATTTTACCTCAATACCTGTCAAAGGTGATGAAGTGTGAATACTACTGTTAATTTTTAAGGAGGTACCATATCCCTACACCTGGGTAAAATATACCGAGGCTGATGGATTTTATGTCCTGAAAATAATATATTATTATTTTTGCTTACGCACGACCGATATTTGATTGAATACAATCTTGAATTTCATTCATGCCTTTTTTGGAAATCTCTCACCTTTCCCGAGTTATTACTTGAACCTTGCCTTCATGACCCAGACTCTGACTCATGATCCTAGAAAAGAATTTACTATGTTTTAGATAAAATCATATTTGCTTAACAATCACAGGGTGAGTGTAAATGTATTTACCCTACCATTCTATAATTTTTGGACTACGTTTAGTAGTTTTGTTTTGAGTTTCTTTGTGAAACATTTCAGTCAACAACTTGGAGAAACATAATCCATATTGGGAAATGGTCCCCAAGATCCTTTAAAGAGACACTGGCACATTTGAAAAATAGTGCGCTCTCCAATTGTTCAAAATGATATTTTTTGCATGGTTGTAAAGCTTTTACATACATGTGCCCTCACCTGAAATGTTTTAAGACCAAATCAGCACCCTATGGGTAAACAACGATTTTTATAAGTAATGTCACCTGGCGTACATTTATCAGCAGACGACGGAAAAATGGAGTTTAACACAAGAAAACACAACCCAACCTTATTTCCCTGGCAAATTACCATGTTTATCGGTCTGTGACTTTGTAGTTTTAATACAAAGATTAAAGTCTATGATAGTCTGTAATAGACATATTTGTTTGCATTAAAGTTACAGTACAACTTACAGTGGGCCTACACATTATACCGTGGATGTCCTTTAGCCTCTTATTAATGTCCCTACTGTTTTTGGGTATGGTTATTTTTATATGTAAAAATATATCTCTATTCTTCCATTGGCCTAGACTATCATTTGCGATCAAATTAAAGAAATTTCAATGCTTCATATTTTGTAAAAATGTGCCAGTGCCGCTTTAAGGGTTATTGTCCATACTTCATTCCTTTATCTTTTATCCAAATTTTCATCAGAAAGATTTACAAATTGTTGATTGAACATAAGTTTTGAATCAAAGCAAAATTCATTGAAATCAGTATAAAGATGCTTCGTCTTAGCTAAGGACTAATTATTATTTGGTGTGACCTTACAAAATTTGTCCAGACTAACATTTGTTACTGTGATGGAGGGGTAAACAAATACAATGTAAATGCACCAATCACGTAAAAACCAAAGTAATGCTCCAGGAGCATAACGAATTGACAGAATCTCAAATAAGCAAACAACAATCTTGAGGTTTCAATTTATTCCATACGGCATTTTTTTTAATAAAAGAGAAAAAGAAAGAGGTCCATATGTGTACTCCCTTTAAAATTTATAAAGGAAACAAATTATTTGTATTTATGGCTGAACACTTACAAAAACCCTAACCCTAAGACAAAAAAAAGATGTTACATTAGAACTTGGAAGGGAGGTACATATAAAACTTTTGCCAAAAACAATCCTTCCACTGCCCTTACTTTTTAACAGGTCTCTTTTTACCAAAGAAATCTTTGTAAATTGACTTATTGACTTTAAAATCAACCTAAAATTAGAATGTTACATATTTTGAATATTAAATTGTAGTAAAGTATATAAAGAATGGCTGAACTCCATTTTGTCATCTCCCAAATATAAAACATCCCCCAGTTCTAAAATGCTACGAATATGATCGGTTGGATTTAGAATTTAGGTTAGAAGTCCTCCAACTTCATCGGTTTCCCTCATTTTTTTTTTGTAGAAATGTGTGTTAAATATGTGAATTCTAAAAACGAGATGCCATAAATATCCTTTTCAAACTGACAAGACGATATATAATCTGTTAAAAATTGCATCCGAGAATAAAAAACCCACAAGGGAACATGAGAATCCCATGCTACGGACTTGTTGAAAATCAAAAAAGATACGGCTTTTTCTTATCTTACTTTATCATTGTTGTGTATCGTGTACTTCTTGATAATTTCAACAGATTTTAGTGGAAAACAATTCTTAATTAGACAAGAAATTGTGCGCTCAAATGTGAATCGTTCCACCAAACAACCATTACGCTTTTCTAACAGGTAATCTTGCCGTGTAGCGAGTACCAAAGCAGGCTTATCAAAACGGGGATCAAAACATGTAAATAGATAGCATCGTAAACAGGAAAATCAAGATACGAGGGGGCGGTGGCGGGGGATTTGCAGGCCATGATAATTATGATGAGAGGTGTGGGCTGTCCAGGGACACCAAACACAGACTCAATTTCTCGGCAGAATGACCGATGCCCGGCTCATATTTGACCTGCTAGCTTCCCAATACAGCACGCTGTCAAAGTGGAGAATTTTCGCAGCCTGTTAATATTCGCTCAAAGCACAGGCAAATGGACTACATTAACATTTCAACAAAAATGCGAAAATATTCAATGATAATATAAATTTAGGTGACCAGAGCAAATTTTACTCTTCAAAATGGGACCGAAAGTGAAATATGCCCTTTTGCTTAAAGAGGTGAAAATTAACATCAATATAAATAACCATGTTTACAGTGAAGGATGGACTCATTTACAAGATATCACGATGTGCAATTCATCCTGTCATCCTGTTCGAGTTTCATGTCACGAACCAAGCACACACTTTTATATCCTTATCAATTTTGCCAAGAAATACCTAATTTTCCAAAAAAATTGTTTCGATTTGTATGCCTTTAATAGATGGTTCCTGTATGCTTTATTCCTCTGAAAAAGATTTAATTTATTTATGTGTAACATTTGGTTGTTTGCCGGGTTGTTTGCCTAGAACCAAACATCAAAATGGACCTGCTCAATAATAGCTAATAATGTTTAAGCGAAACAGGCTCATTTTCATCAAATTTTTTTGATTGCTCTCAAATGATAGACTAAGATTTGGAAGAACAAAAACCTTTCTTACACATGTACACACACACGCACCAACACACACACATACACACACATGCATGCACATGCACACACATACAACTCTGATGTATATTTTCTTGTAGTTTAACACTGTACTGAATAAATCTACTTCATATAGTTATTATAATTTATTATAAAATCATGCCGATTTGGACTTGAATCATTTTGGGTGGAGCATTACAATCATGCAACAATATCAGTTTTGAATGCTGGCACTAATTTTGGATTTTCAAGAGGAAGAAAATTCTTTCTCCCCACTTTTTGAAAATGTATTCATGCTTAAAGGGGCATTTCGTGATCCACAGCCTCGTCCCCCAGACTTACCTAAAAAATGTTGAGATTTTATATCATCTGAACCGTTAGCCTTAGCAATCCATGTGTGCCCAATCTTACATGCAAATTCGGTCGCATCTGTAAGAAATTCGCAATTTTGTATTTACTGTCCGTAAACGGACAGAAATTACAGCACAGTAGCCTATGGGACCGTGGGAAATGAGCAATTGCTCATAACACAAAACCGCAAGATCGGGATCAGCTCAAATTTTGAGAATAAGCTTTTCTCAAGGATATCTAGTGATCAATGAATAAAACACAAGGTGCTGAAATAACGAAATGCACCTTTAAGTGTAAAAAATATGCATAAAATTAACATTTCTAAATAATTCAGAACATAAGCTATATTAAGTCATACTAATACTCTGCATATATCCTATAGTCCTTGGCATTTATTTATAATAGATGATTTAAAGATGCATTTCGTGATTCCAGCACCAACAGGTTTAGTTTACAGTTCATTAGCTATCCTTGAGAAAAGCTTATTCCCAAAATTTCAGATGATTGCGATCTTGCAGTTAGGTGTTATGAGCAAATGCTTGCATCACAGGTTTGTATAGGCCACTGTGCTGTAATTTCTGTCTGTTTACAGACTGAAATACAAGATTGTAAATTTCTTCCAGATAGGATCGATAGACTCAGTACACTCGTGTTTCACAACAAAATGGTAACAACAATTTAATATGATGCTACTTTCCCCAATAAAAGAACTAAATAGATTTTTACTGGTTTTTGCCTAAAAATTCAACAAAATTTACACTTCAGAACCGTTTTCAAATATTATAAAATGATTGCTTGAGATGCGTATATCATTCTGTTTAAATATTGTTTTATGTCACAAAATTCCTTTTAAGTTATGGTCCAGGCTCAGCAATATTCTGAAAATGTTACTAGAACTGGAGTTCAACATGCACAAAATTGACAAAATATAGAAATACATTGAGTTTATTTTATTACAGCTCATAAATATTCATATACTAATTATGTCAATACATTGGCTGATCCCAATTACAAGGGTTATATTTCCCTAGGGAAATAGTTCAGATTATTTAATTCATTGGCTGATTTCAAGTACTATTTCCCTTGGGGAAAAGTTCAGATTATTTCCCTACAACCTCATCCCTAGAGTGATAGTGAGGTGAAATAAAACAAACATGGCTTATATCAGGGAAAAAGTGCACTTTCTCTCGGTACTAGTATGGGGCCCAGGCGGTGGCGGCCAAGCCTCATTCATTATAGCAATTCACCAAAAATATCAAAAGAAATTACAGCAATACGGAGTGCAACCCACAAACCAATTTGGGTGCTTTGATGTGGGTCGGTCATGGGTGTTCCCATGACCTACATACGACCTCGTCCTCGTTCGTTATTAATACCAAAAAAATCAGCAATAACCCTTCCAGTGGAGTTGATTCTTCAACTCCAACAGTTTTGGAATAAGAAAATATTCCTGGACAACATATAACAAATTCAGAATTTTTCGTCAAGATTTCGCTTTTACGTGTTAAACCAATGGCGATGTCTGAAATTGGGATTTCTTGGCCGCCCTCCCCTGACGGGGCACATCAACCCTCGGGTGACAGCAGGAAGCAAGTGACCTCAGGAAAATAGTGTGCTCTATTTCCCCTCCAACCATGTAGTATTATACAAATACTACATAAGCTACAGGCCTATCACCCCGAAACCAAAAGGTGAGGGGTGATAGGCCCGTAGTCAGTACCAAGGGAAAATAGTGTACCAAAATAGTCCCCCCCCCCCCGATATAAACCATGTAATATTTGTTTTATTTCACATTACTGTGACTCTGGGGATGAGTTTGTTGGGAAATAGTTCAAACTATTTTCCTAGGGAAATAGCACTTGTAATCGGCATCAACCAATGAAATCGCATGTTTATGTTCAGAATATTCATGAGATGTAATAATTAGAGTTCACAGCATTTCTGAACATAATCATGCTACTTCATTGTCAATTCCTATTACCAAAGTTGTTATTTCCCTAGGGAAATAGGTTGGACTATTTCCTTAGGACTTTGCCTACAACCTTGTCCCCGGAGTCAATGTTGATGTAATAAAGAAAATTACTTACATGTAGATGTATAATATTCTTCTATACATTGTGTTTGTAATTTTGAATTTCTTAATCAGTATTTGACCAAAATTTTGAGAAAATTCAGCCAAGTCTCTCCACAAGTAATCTCTACTTTATCATGCTGTGATTCTAAGGTCCTAAACTAGCCTAGACATTTTCAATTTCTCCTTCAAAAATAGGTCTGGAAAAAGAAATAGGGAAAAATCTCACAGAATCACTCATATTCAACCCACATGCGTCGCCGTGTCTGTATTTGATGGATTCGAGCACAAATACTGAATAATCCATCTTTTTTCATGCATCTTTTTTCGCCGACAGATATTTTTGTAAACTTCCAACACAAGGGCTCACTACAAGTACTATTTATTTTGTGGTTCATTTTGGCTTGCACTATATTAACAACAAAATGTGCATATTTCTGGGAACCTTTAAATTTATGTTGACACTCCTATTGGAAATATTTCCGAAATTTTCGCCTAGCAAAAATAACCACAGATACTGCATGAAATCAATTCATCTTGCTCCAGTTTCAGGTCACACTGACGTGTCAACCAGTCTGGGCATGTAAAGATGGGAGATTCGATCAAAACACTTTGACTTTGCATGTTAGTACTGATTTTACACATGTGACTCAATTGAATACAGTGAGAGAAATGCCAAGCAATGTCAAATATGAAGAGTCAGTCACACGGATTTGTTATTCTTTGCTTTGCATTTGATGCAAATCTGAAGTAATCGGTATGAGAAAGAGGTCGCTGAATTACACCTGAAAATGGCAAGATTTTACAGGCGAAAGGAGAAGAAATCAGAACATCAAATCATCTTATAAAAAAAAATTTTAATAATATGTCTGTTAAAAATTTGCTGAATTGAGTAAGGAGATTTGTTTTAATACACATTCCAAATAAAATAAAATTATTTTTCTAAACATATTTTTAAATATTCCTATTAAATATATCTAAAAAATAATTTTAATTTGATATTTATAATTATATAGAGAGATTGTTTTAACCAACCTATGGGAACTCCCGGTGGGAACTATCACCTTTCTTACAATATCTCTGCAGAGGGTGTATTGAGTCAATCCCACAATGCATCAGTTTGGGGAAATTTCATTCCAATAAGGTCATGTGATCCCCCAAAATCCTATTCTTAACACATATAAACCCTGACTTTTACACTTATTTTAAGGCCACAAGGTGCTAGTACTTAGGGAATTGTTTTTGCATGATCATGAAATATCTTGTGGTTCTTAAATTTCTTGAACACTTTTTATCCCTGACATGTGTTTAATACAGTAGAGTATCTAGCACATTGCAATGCATTATGGGATTGATTAAAACACCCTCTAGTATCTCTGATTGGTTCAGTACATGAAATAATTATCTCTGAGTAACCAATCAAAAAATGCACCTTCTATACTTTGTTTGCTACCAAATAGGTAAAGTTCTTAACACCACAAATTGATAAAGACAGTGCATGCGAAACTGCAAGCAAGACTATACTGCATCTGAAGCAGTACGCGATGATCATGCATAGCGCATGCTTGTGGCAAGGGCCCGCATGTAGAACGAAATTACTTGCGCAGATAAACAAAAGCCAAATATTTTTGCATATTGGGTGATGAACAAATTTATATATCTTTAAGCATTTTGTGTGTGCTCATGTATTTTGAAAAATAGTATGACCCTATTTGGTTCTAAAAATAACTTCCCTAAACCGCTTCTGTTCAACAAAGAACTTGTGAAGAGATTTGAAGTTCTTTTTTGGGGGGAGGGGGCTGTTCTAAATGGCCTCATAAAAAACATGCTTAAATTTTCTGTCATACACAAAAAATAATAAATCCTCTATTTTATTAAATTTTCTAAGCATGTCTCTGATTGGCTAAATTACCAAAATCGGCTGGTGGTGCCCTGGGGGTTAACAAGCAATAATTGAACTCTATCGCATTAATATAATTTACGGGGGAGTACTTCACCAAAAAATTGGGTAAAGGTGTGCCTCCCATGGGTAAAAAATGGACCCATTTTACAGGAAGTGCATATTTTTAAGAAATAGACCCATTCGTATAGTAAGTCCAAAAAAGACCCATTCATATTATGAGTAATGTCCAAAAACATAAACCATTCATATATTAATGTTAACTAGAATTTCGCGGTTCTCGGCTTTTTGTTTCGCGCCTCACTACCTTCAAAAGGAATCTAAGATGTGGGCCAGCCCCATGACCTTTGACCCTGGCACATGGGACCTTTGATTCATTCAAATAGAGGGATCGCATGGGCACTATGAACAAAAGTTTGGTTCAATGAACTCAAGTTTTCAAGTTAGATGAATGTTACATTTTTAGCCCATTTTTCAACTTGACACACACTTATGACCTTGACCCTTTCAACATGACATTTGACCTCATCACATATGACGGATCCCATGTGCAACCTATGACAGAGTTGGTCCCTTGAAGGTGAAACTTTCAATGAGGTCAATTTAAAAAAAAACTAACCAATTTGTGACACACACCTCCACACACACATACAAACGCACAACGGATTGCCCTAAGTGGTCTGCCAGCTATAAGCTGGCGGCCCACAAAAAATGGCCATGCATACAGTGACCATCTTTCAAATATGGAATCATTGAATAGCTGGCCCAAATGACTCATGTAAGAATGTTTTTTTACGTGTTGGTAGAGAGCATGTGAATAAGTGATTAAAACTGGTCAACCCACACTCGTCATCAGCGGTGTGTTGAGCTGAGGTATGATGGTAGATAGATTCCTTACCACTTCTTGCCCGTGTGTGTCCTCAACTGGTGTGGCGACTGATCTTCAACTTTAATTTGTCTTGGGCGCGACTAAACGTTGCGGAGGGTCTGATAGGGTTAAAGGGGCAGTTTAAGAGAGCACGCGGCCAAAAACGATCACAGGCCACCGCTCAAAAAGTAACACCTCAACCCGACAAAAAATAGACTCGGTTGTTATCCCGTACGTGCAGGCCGTATCAGAGAAAATCACCAAGTGTTTGGCAATTAGGGCAGCTCACCCTGCTTTTAAACCCCTATCAGACCCTCCGCCAACTTTTAGTCGCGCAACGACAAAATTAAAGTTGAAGATTCAATCGGGCGTCGTCTATCGTAGTCCTGTGGAAGCTGCGACCAAAGTTTACATAGGCGAAACCAAAGGACTGTAGGGGACCGCCAAAAGAACATCAAGCGACAACGCTAGCAACCTCTATGTTGGGCGACATAATAAATCAAACGGCCACCATCCCAAATGTGATGATGTCAAAGTACTTGACGAGAGGAGAAATTTGAGACTCGATGAAAGTGAAGGAGGCTATTTTATCAAGAAAGAGACCGCCCCACCCTTAATAGGGATGGGGGACGTGAACTTTCCAAGAGTTATGATTCCTTATGGGCAACACCACGTTGTAGGACACAACAACGTCCAAAAGTGGTAAGGAATCTACCTGTCATACCTAAGCCTCAACCACCGATGATGCGGAGAATGGTTTCGCCGAAATGGTCGGAAATCAAAACGTGAGGTTGTGACCAGTTTTAATCAACTTATTCACAATGATTCATCTATAGGTAGTCCACATCTTGATAAAATTTAGTAGTTTTCCTAACAAAATATGACCCATTATATATTAGCATTGGGAAAAAACGATCCAACCATACTAGTATGGTGCAAAAAAAAGACCAATTGTTATAGTAGGTTGGAACGACCTGCAATGCCCTTTTCCTTCAGTTATCCGCCAAGAACATTAACTGTCTTCAGCGACTTCAAAACTCCGCTGCTCGTGTTATCTTTTCTGTTGGGCGTAGGGTGGAAGCGCAGCCACTAATTCTTCTCTTCACTGGCTTTGCATGAACAAACGCATCATATTCAAGATCCTCTACATTTACAAATGTCTTCACAATCTTACTCCCCAATACATATCTGATCAATTGACTCATTACATTCCTGGCCGTCCACTAAGATCTAGCAAAGACACCACCCGTCTCACAGTTCACAAGTCCAGAAGTCTTGCCGGAGATCGTCGTTTTGCCATCGCTGGTGTCAAGGAATGGAACTCACTACCATCTGAAATCAGAACATTGTCTTCAGTCTCTGCTTTCAAGAAACATCTCAAAACTTATTTATTCTGAACAGTCTTTTCATCTCCTGGTTTTCTTTTGTTTTTCTGTATCCTTGTACGCGCAATGGTGCCCTTGCGAATTGCGTTTTTAAGAACTCTTTGTATGTATGTATGTATGTATGTAATTATGTATGTATGTATAGTACGGGATGAAAATGCAACCCACATTTGTAGCACATAATGTACCGAACCCTTTCCACTTAGTAACCCTGGGATAATTTTGTGGGTCTTTACATTTGTGGTCACAGTCTAAACTGATTTGTGAAATTTGTGAAAATAAAGCCACCATAAAAATAACAGTGATAAATTAATATTTGACAACTTTTCCCTTTGATTTTATCTTTTCCTTCATGAAATCTGCAATCATAATTCCATTATTGCCTCCAAATTTCAGCGTAATCCATATCAATAACGATTAGAATTTGAGGATGACAATACAAACAAAACACACGCATAGCACAGACACCACATCTCATCAGAAATAGATGAAATGACGAAACAGCTTACAATAACCACGACAACGCTGGTTTTTTTTCTTTCAAAGGGTCTACTTTGGGAATAAATGATACCTTATGCTTATGCCCCAGGGCGATGGGTTTTGTGTAACAGACATAACACTGGCTTTACACCCATTTCCATGATTACACTTATTATTATAAGAGTTACACCTATAACAGGGAGAAAATATCACGACACATCAAAGTAGCACAAATTAGATTAATGGATTCGGAACAAGTCTATAGTGCGTTCGATGAATCTGGAAACTGTAAAGTCAATGCGTTTGTACCGCCGTGATGCGGCTAACCGACACAGTTCTTGTTTTAATCAGATAGAGGCAATTCATTAGTTTATGAATGCTCTAAAACACAAACATGGATCTTTTTCAGCACATAAGCCCTTGAGCCAATATGTTAACCTTTTGAGGCCTGTAACTTAGCAATTAGAGTCACTCAGGGTTTTAAAAAATTCATTTTTTTTCTCCAAAATGTCAAAATTATGCATTTTTATGGTCATAATAGGAATCAGCATGAAAAATGCATTCAAATGAGTCCAAGCAAGCCTAGTCTCAGGTCCGAGATTTTTGAGATTTCACAGTCATTTGGAAAGCTATCTCTGAAAAGGACACAGGCACATTTCTAGCAAAATACAAAATTTCTTAAATAATTGAAATGTGTAGATTGACTGCTTAAAATGTTTTTACACCAAAGCAGTTGCTTATCTTGGGGTTTTGCTTTCGGGGTGCACGCCCCCGGGTGTCATGCCAAAAACATACAAAATCAGCCTATTTTTGGGCTATTAGAGGTCCTTCCGCCCCCTGGGGTCCACCTCAAAAAGCCAGGTTTGGATATGCCAGTGCAAAGGATATTATAATAGTTACCTAGAACATAGAAAGGCCCTAGTTTCAAGTCAAAGTTAGTTGGCCATTTCCAGCCCTTTTCCCTTCATTTTCAGTCAAATGATCTTTGTTTTAATAGTTTAATTTGCACACCATTAGTACATAAGAATTTTTTTTTTTTAGGCAATAATAATATAAATAAGGTGGTCATGGATCAGTCTGAAGGGTTTACATGAAAAATTACACAACTCCAATGTGTATTTTCTTGAATTTCAATCATGCAACCTAAGCCAATGGAATAAAACAACTCCAGAGTGATTTTATTACAAAAGTACTTGATTTACACACAATGAAACTTATTAATTTCAGGTGAGAGTTAACACAGGTAAATGCAATACAAATATGCAAAAATCTCAGTTTTGACCAAAAGTGAGGGTGCTCTACATGTAAAATGTGCCAGTGTCCCTTTAAAAGCCACTGAATTACGTGTTAAACCATGCAGTGTTGTAGTGGAAAAAAGAATTTTCGGCAAAAGTTTTTTTGCATGTATCCCTTTATGCCAAAACTTCAAACCATGCACCAAACTGAAGACAAGGTGCTTAGAAGTTAGAGGTACTATAGCCTAATTACTATTTTTCACCTATACGAGCATATATCAAGGCCTCTAGGCTGTTCCCAGTTAACTTCTTCAGAATGGGCACAAACACACTTATTTTCGCTGATGACCATTAATAAAAAGGAGTGATTTGGTGGATGCTGTTTTGCACCAACCAAGATCAAAGTTCCATATTAATAAAATAATAGAACTGTGCACTTCTACTGTGTTAAAAATGTCACACTCTTCACAGCAACTACGAACATGTACTATAGCCCACGGTATTTTGGAAACCGTTTTGAAAATCTGCAAAAAACACCGTAGCTGATCTTTGCGATGGTAAACTTTCCGAAAAAAAAACACATGCCGAACGATGTTCTTGGATGTCTAAGGATCATTTTATAACTGAGGGTCGCCTGACAAAATCAATGAGAAAGTGCATTTTTCATGCTGTGAAGTTTACGACGTAATGGGCTTGGGTGTTAACATTTACCCACAGCTACTGCCCTCCAGTGAGCTTGTCGAATCAAGATGGACGTCGGTTCTTTAGCCTTTTATTTATCTATCTCTATGGCATACACCTTCCACTTCATCACTGGTTATAAACCTATACAGAATCTACCTGGGAAGAAAGGGTTAAAGGTGCTTGTTCTGATTTTTGTCTATCGGGTTCTCTATTTGATATGAGAGCCTGACACCTGTACACACCGACCATCAAGTACCGTGGGAAACAAACTTGCGGTTTTTATGCTAGACGCGATAATGCATAGTGCAAGGCCCTATTCACTACTGTGCTGATATTGATGGTTAACCACTAAAACAGTAGTTTTTTTATCTATATCTTGAGAAAGAAATGGATTTGAAAGCTGAAATTTCAGGACGACAATGAGAAAAATACGGCCTTTCATCTGATATCAAAGTTGATACTACTTCCGGTTAAATCAGGGGGGTCCCAAAGACGATCGGAACAAGCACCTTTAACAACTCATAGAGGTTGCAATAGACTATTTGCGCGATCCCCGAAATGCATCTCATTCGGTGCCCATTTCCATCCGGGAACTTGCACCAGAGGTCGTGTTTACAAAAAAAAATGTTGTTCGTTCGCGTCGCCGAACAGTGCCTAAAATTACAATACAAAGTACCTTTTCACGTGAAGTTAATCTTACAAAAATGTAGAAGAATATCTATGGAACAAAAAACAATCGAGGCACTGTGTTGAAATTCACGACAAAACGTGATATTTTCGATCGTACGGTGCCCTACTTGTCACCTAACGGACGGTTACACAACTATAGTGCAACGTCACAGATAGGGTTAAGTTTCTGGTATTTTCGTTACGCTCCTAACCGTATGTTTTTAGCCGACTTGAGGCTGGTAAAAGTTCCCGGATGGAAATGGGCACCGAATGAGATGCATTTCGGGGATCGCGCAAATAGTCTATTGGAATTATATCTCTTTTGCTTCCACCCCTCTGCCATCCACCTGTCTATTCAAAATCACTCTCCTGTGACCAAAGTAGAAGCGGTGACTACGCACAATGGAAGCAGACGTGTAAGCGTACACGTAGGCGTAATGAATCATGCAACCTTTCTATTGTCTCTTTCAGAATTCAGATGCTACTACTAATTATGGGCCTACATTAGTAATGTCAGTACACTACAATCATAACAGCCATCTCATCCATTAGCATTCAGGGAATGATTGTATAGAAAAACAAAAATTGATTGATTGGTTGACTAATTAGTTGATTGATTGCACACATGACTATTGCATGATTGGTTAGATGACAGTATGTTAAGGACAGTTTAAGATTATTTTATCAGGCAAATGGTTGATTGATGAGTGATTAAATGCATGATTGATTAAATGATCGGTTACATTCTGCACGTGTGGAAGCATTAGGTTAAAGGATTATTCTGTTGTTTAAAAACATTAAGAAATGGAATACATAATCTCAACAATCAGGTTTAATATAACATGTTATTTTGTCAATTATTGACAAGAGCTGAAAATGGTAAGCATAATTGTTTTAACTCACTACACAGCAGATTCCTACTCACGTTGTAACCCAGAGCATTCGGTACTCCATGGGTATCTAGCTCTACTAGAAGGGACCCCCTTGATACATTATTGATGCAGTGCCTACAACTAAGGACTTGCAAGTACACAAGCCACTGGGGTGTTGAATAGCAGCTATGTTTACTAGCAGTACCCATCTATAGTGTACTCTACAGTTGCCAGTTAGGTGACTGACAGGTAACCCATGTAAGCCACCAGTAGTGGAGTACCCCTGCAGCTATCCACAGGAGTACTTCCACAGGTACTCCCCACCGGCTGACTAGTAGGCAGCACTTGGACCATAGAGGGCGCCAAACATTATATTGTTGTTTACGACTTTATGCTCATTTTCAAGTTAGATAACATCTATATTGAGTGGAGCATCACCCAAAAAACCCGTTATGACATTTTGTGTAAAAACCCATATAAATATGTGACCAAAATGTTAAGTAATGGATAAAAATACTACATAATCACACAGAGCTCAAGCTCAATTTTGATGGGAGTAACCCATGCAGGTACTCAGCAGGGGGTGACTATGGTTAGGCTACTGCGTGTGTGGACCTAGGTGGGGGATGATTACCCCACTTTGTGGCAGGCGATTGGTACCCATGCAGGTGGGGTACTCCATGGCTACTTAACAGCTCTTCACAGGTACTTCCATGAGGAAATGGTTGGTACCATCACCCTGAGCCATAGCCCTACATTCTAAGACTACCCCTGAATCCTAGCCCTAAAATCCAACCCTACACTCTTAACCTTAATTTTTCATTACCTGTGTGATGCCCATTATTGAAAATGCAGCATTCTGATTGGACTGTTTACTACCCATTGTTCTGCAATAATGGGTCGCCAATGATTTTCTTATTAAATGAAGCTGTTTTAGGGTAATAGAATAGAAAAGAAAGGTGATGAAGGGTCTTTATGGCGCTCATAAAGTATCCTCGGCCAGAAATACTTTCAAATAATGAGCTCGGGCTTGGGCCTCGAAATATTTAGTTTTCTGACCGAGGATACAGTATTCGACCATAAATGACACTGCAAAACCCTTTATTTCTAAATCTAAACCCCTAAAACCCCCCCCAAACAATTAACCCTTTATCCTAACACTAATCTTGAACCTGTGACCCAAATCCTGACCATACATTCTTGGGAAAAAAAAACCAAAGGCAACACTAGTTGCTGCTGCTTTGCTGCTTTATTGCTGTTGCTGCCAGTGTTGAGGTTGCTGCATGCTGTTGCTGTTGTTGCTGATGACTGTTGTTGTTGATTGTTGCGGTTGTGTATGTGGCTGCTGCTGTTGCTGCTGCGTTACTATTGCTGCTGCTGTTGTTGCTGCTGTTGCTGCTGCTGTTGCTGCGCTGTTGTTGCTGGCTGCTGTGCTGCCTGCTGTTGCTGCTGCTGTGTTGTGCCTGGGTTGTTGTTGCTGTGCTGCTGCTGTGCTGCTGTTGATGATGCTGGGCTGCTGCTGCTGTTGCTGCTGATGCTGTTGCTGTGTTGCGTTGCTGCTGTTGTTGATGCTGCTTGCTTGCTGTTGTTGCTGTGATGTGCTGGGTTGCTGATGCTCTTGCTGCTGCTGTTGTGTTGCTGCTGTTGTGCCATGCTGTTCTGTTTTTGTTTGATGCCTGTTGATTAGGGTGTTGTTGATGTGTTGTGACCATAATCTTCTTGGTGTTGTTGTTGGTTGCTACTCTGTCTAGTCACGTTGGGAGGAATTGTCCTTGTTAAAGTTGACAATTTTGAGGCCCTGTGGTCACTGGCTAAAATTAGAGTAGAGGGTAGAAGGGATGGGGCCAAGTTCCCACATCCTTACTCCCAGATTTTCCTGTCGTATATGAGGCATATTACAGATTTTGTGGACGTAAGCTATTACTCGTGCCTTGCCCGATTATCTGATATATGCAGTTGAAATATCACAAATTTCTAAAGGCTTTCTAACTTCCATAAAAGAAATTATATCGTTTCAGTATCGAAGCGTAATGTATGCTTCCCCAAAATCAGCGTTAATAAAAAGTAATAACAATTGTAATTACAGCACTATTAGTTATTCTTGACAAGAATATACAATATATTCACCAAAAATCAGGTTTTTAAACATTTCCGGGGACCAGTTGGGAGTAGCTATGATTAATACCCTTGGGAAAATCTATAGCTGCTTTGTGCATAATAACAGCTAATTACATGATAATCTGTATTTTTCATATTTATTTTCATTATTTTTTACCTTCTTTTCGGAAGTCTGACCTTCATAAGAACATTTCTGTGTATATCTCGATCTCCTCTATCATGTATTTGAAGGATAAAATACAGATGATACATTTGTTGGCCAATTTTCGAATTTCCCGCTGACACTATGACTCATGTGTTTACAAAAAATGGGCGAATTTTCAATGCAAAATACCTGTATAATGTCATAAACGCCATGCAGCAGCAGACAGCACACACAAGTTTTGAGTCGGATGGGTTCTTGTCTTATCCTCTCCTGACAGTCAAATTCCCCAATATAGCAATATACAGTTTGTTGACTAGGTTCCTTGAACCTTGTAGATCCCTTAAAATGAATTCCGCTCCAACAAGTGGACACAAATATGAAAAATCGCGAGTTTTTTACGAACTGTCCCCACAGAATATTTACAGCTACCGAGTGAAAATCATCTCCTTTTTTTTTTTTTTTTTTGCCGCAACGGCTCAGGTTGTGCACCAACGCATCATGGTGAATTGATCAAAATCTTGGATTGGGCTACAGCAATTCGTACTGAATGTATAGGTTTGAATTGGCGTTCTTTTCTTTTTTTGCAGTTTTGGAAGAGGGTAGTACTAATTTTGAAGACCTGTCAAGTTTTCCTTGCCGTGTACAAAGCCCTCTACGGTGAAATCACTTTCCAGTTTGTCAGAGGGTTACGGGGAACAACCGTTTTTTTTTTTTACTGGAGGTAACTGAGTTTTGGAAAAAACAATCTAGAGCAGTGTGAAATAATGACTGGTTTTGTAGGCTAAATGATTTGATTTTCCAGGCACAAGGTCCGCTACAGCTTTCAGAATTATAATGGTAATTCAAATCCTGGGTCTTTAGGCCCAGGTTCCCAGGGACAAAGTTTATCCCTACAGTGACATGCAAGTATCTCTATGGTGAACCTATGACATGAATTTGGTGCAGGCATGAGATGCAAGGGGGGAGCAGTCACACACACACACACACACAAAGGGGCAAAAGGTCCACTTTTTGCTGAATTTTTTGAGAAAAAGGTCCACAATTTAGAGAGAAATTTTGACCAGAAAGTCCACTTTTTGATGGGTGATGAAATATTCAAACAGTTCAAAAAAGTGCCATTTTAGGGGGTTAGGGGTTAGGTCCGCTTTTACAAAAAAAAGGCCACTTTTTTGAAAGTCCCCAACCTCCCCAAAATAAAGCCTGCGAGACGGCCCGGGGTGGTGGCAAATTTGGAGTTAAGGTATCCATGCATGAACAATTTGAAAAAAAGTTAACCAAAACTTTAACTTAAACACACATTACACACAGACGGACATACAGAATTTGTTTTAGTATGTGCCTCCCTGCTATAGTGCAGGCGACACAAAATCTGAATAAAATAACCTGGTATTCATTATTCTCATAGTGTTATATACCCGGAAACATAAAGTGAAACTGACATTCACACAAATGATAACGCTTTAGTGTAAAGTTTTGCTCAGTTTAAAACAATTAAAATACTATTCACGCTATGTTTCCCATGGTGATCCCCCTATAATATCTAGTTTGATTTTCATCACAATTATTATGTTTCTTTCTATTTAGAATGTTGTGTCATATTACTTTGGTTTGCAGTGACAAAATACTTGGCACTATGTATGGTATTTTCAATATTATTCATCTTGATTGCAGTATCCGTATTCAGGATGAAATCATATATTTCAATTGATTACAAAATGCTGCCCTGGTTCATAGAACATTAGGACTGAAATAGTGTCTGTCACAGGGGTTTTTGGTGTGTACCGAGGCATTCGAGCCGGGGGGGGGGGCAAAATTCCCAAGTCGTCTCGGTGACCTGCTTCATTAAGTGCTAAATGCATGTGAAGCACACATAAAAATTAGCCCAATTCACATAAAGGCTACTCAGAGATTTCCAGATGAGGGCGCCTCATTTTTCAAAGAAATCGTGTTTTGTGCATATACATAAGCTTGTCCATATATATACTAATCACTGTGTGAAAATAGTAGATCAAATCGAAGTCCTTCATATCGAAAATCACACAATGTTATAAAATTCCGGATCAGAAATGGTGTTATAACACAGTATCCTATGGAACGGTCATACTATAAAAAATGTTTATTGCATGAAAACGAAAAAATCTGATGCATCTCCAACTTTGGAATGGGCAGTTTAGGTCACGTATATTTTAGTTCTAGTTGACTATTTTACAGTTTACCCACGAAACAAAGTGTATTGTGAATATCTTAGCAGACTTTAATTTGACCCAAATTTAGGCCAAGTCAGTCATAAACTTTCAAAAATCACGACCGAAAATCCAAACCCAAAAAAAAAAATGTTATTCCATTGGTCTTTTGATTTAGGCCAAAGTTGGTAACAATTCCTCACAAAAGACTGAAAGTTAAAGTTGCAAGATCCCCTTAAGTGGAAAGCAAAATATGCAATGAGCTCATTAATATGCACAAATAATTATGAAACAGTGCAGGGTTATTACTGCATCCACCACACACACATTCCAAGTTTTCAGTTCAAACCCATCTCTAGAACCACATTGGGATCTGGTACAAGTTCACCTTTCAGTCAACCTAAACAACCTGGAACACCATGGGCACAAAGAAGGAATATGCTGTCGCAAAATCTCCCGTAGCTTTTTATAAAAAAACGGATGAAAAAAACAATGTTATTCCATTTTGTTCTGATATTTCGAGCAAGGTGGAGCAACTGCACCAATATTTCAAGTTCGGGGAGCAACGGTGACCCGATATTTTGAGCAAGGTGGAGCAATAACCAAGGTCTGTACGCCACTAGTTTATCCCATGTTTCACATCAGATGGCCAAATACAGCGTCACTTTGCCGTCAGAATTACTCAAGAATACAAAGCAAACTCTAATATTAAAGTCTTGATGTGATGATGCTAAATTTCATGACATTTAGTCTCTAAATACAATGGCCCGTATCCAAAAAAGGTGTTTAGGCCGAGTTTAAGCTAAGCGAACGTTATATGTGAGATAAACGTATCGTTTAAGTAAACGCAATTCCAGAAAGGATTTTAAAGTTAAACGGCAATTTAATCCGCCAAAATGCATCGAGATTTAAACAAGGTACAGGGCTAGTTTAAGAAGTGTTTTAGTGTGTGTTCCGTCAAGGCACGGCCATTGCACTGTCCAATTGACAAAGCAATGGGCATTCATTCTCGCCAATTTGGTGTAGCCACCTTAAACGCTACGGAAAGCCATGATACACTTGTGGCTACCATTAAAACAATACAAATAGTCCTTGTATACACTCAAGATTAGCGTCTTTAAATGACGACGAGGTTACTCGTGTGTAAAGATTCGTTTAAGCAAGCAAATGGTTAAAAAATTTAATGCTTTTTGCTGTAAACCGCAATTTAAATTACGGCGATTTTTAAGCTAATCGCGTTTACCTAAACAAGTTGCTGGCATACGGGCCAATGTGTTTAGTTTCTAAAGTGATGTGTTTAGAAGTTAAACACCATTATGTTGAAGACGAAACATACCTAATGCACCTAAAAGTGTTACAATCATTTGGGAGGTTAAAGGGACACTCAAAGATTTGTTAAACATAACCATTTTGTGTATTAAAGAAAAAATAGTCAATCTTAGCTTCCTCGCCAAGATAAAACCACCAAGTATTTCAACATATATTCAAAAAATGCAAAGTTTGTAATTAAGATTATGAATGAACTAGGTACCAGAAGCTTCCTAAATTGGTAGGATAGTAGAAGTTGATATGATACATTTGTTTGCTAAATGTCATAATAAAAAATGATAAAAATTTTGTCATCTTTAATATCATTCACCCGACAACTTAATATGGCAATGAAGTTAGAAAAAGAGGAGGTTGCAACCCTGCAGCTAGCCGCACTTATTGTGTATATCAATGGACTATCCATGTGTGAAATCCTAGGGGCAAAAAACAACAATAAATATCAACCAGAGGGTGTTTAACATCCATCCCATAATGCATTGAAATGTGCCCATACTGTACTAAATATGTGTCAGTTACTTTTAGTGTTCAAGAAGTGAAGAACAAAGACATTTCCTGAACATGCCTAAAAAATTCCCTGAGTACTAATGCTTGTGGGCTAAATGAGCATAAAGTCAATGTTTTGGATAGTGATTTTTGTGGCTCACCATGACCCTGTTCATGTTGAATTCCAAACGTGCATTGATGGGATTGGACTCAATACACCCTCGATATGAACCAACCTATTAAAATGTTAGTTACACAGAACATTGTGGTCAAATATCACCATGAATTCTGTCAAGGTCCAGTCCATTACTTGAATTATTCATGATTATAGCCATAAATGTCCAATTGTTATATTCATATAGTAACTAGTGATTGATACGCCAATACCCATAGGACTCGGGTGCTATAAAAAGTTGTTAATATTATGTCTGCTTTGAAATTGAGTGGTGTGTGACAAAAAGACCTAAGTTTCCTTCAAAGTACATCAATCAAGTTTGTTATTTTTGTGCAGCACTAATTTAAAATGTGGTGTAAATTGCTTTAAGGTACAAAAATTCACGTAAAGGCTGACTCACAGATTTCAAATATTTTTGTTGGGTGTATAATTAAATATAGTCCACTAGAATAAGATATTAGCAAGTTTAACTAGAGAAAAGTCGAATGAATTCGATATGGATTTCTGAATTACGAATGAGGTTTAGCATTTAAATTCTTCAAGTAGTAGATGTTTACACTAAAAGCCAATTTCCGAATCCGCTTCAGAAAATAAGACTAGTATGTGGATCTCATTTATCGAGAGGTTTGACGTACGGTTAAACGAAGGTTTAGCTCGATCTTTACATGGCGGCCCGACCCTAAACTTGGGTTGCTCTCGTCGGCCGTGATAGCTTTCTGTGAAATTAGCCGTAAATGTGATCAAAACTAACGGCAAAAGCAGAGGGAAAATGAAGAAAGCAACGCCGAAGTCCGAATTCTTTGTAATGACCGCGCTGCCTTCATGGCTCAGTGTTATAGAAGCACACTTTGGTGATAAGCCGGAAATGCACAGAGGCGGGTCACTGATTACGACCAGAATGAAATCGATACCTGTTCGTTTAACTGACACAATCGAATCAATGACGGACTTATTCGAATTCACTCCAAAAGTAAGTGCTAAAAATCAACTACGAATTAGACTTTTGAAGTCGTTTACTCGATATGACTGCGCGTGTTTACAATTAGCAAAAAAGTGAAAAATCGATGACGATCAATCGAATTCCTTCGACTTTTGGCCAGTGTAAACGGGGGCTATAGTCACCTAAAAGTCAATCAGCCGTCTGAGATGAACCAATTATTTTGTTTTGATGCAGTAAATATTCACTTGTCCAGGAGAAGAGTACCATATAATGTGGATAACAAAAAAACTTGGTGACACTTCATATCGACAACCTTGCCCCCCCCCCTTTACCCCTCACATTAATATTTTGAGTTCAGATGAAAGTTCATATTTTTCTCATACCCAGTGAAATTTAAGCCCAGGAAAGGTTTTTTTTTTTTTTAAGTGGTGAACAAAAAGGTCTCCAAATGTGGTTGACCACATATTAACACCACACCCACTGTCCTATGGGCCATTAGTACACATCTTGCTTTACTACCAAAAGGCTTAAACGATTTTTAACTAAAAAATTTGTTAATCAGATGTTTTGGGTGACATGCTTCTATCGATGGCGACATCATTTGAAAAATTGAACCACGATAAGATCACTACCTTAAATTCCTACATGGACAGATTTTTTCGGAGCCGAAGGAACCAGTACTGTGGTCTAGATTGTGACTGGTCCTCCCCATTGATGATTTGCAGCATGTCAGTTTGGTTCAAGTGAAGAGAAAAAATCTCCCTCCCTCCTCACTTTTCGAAGATCAGTGTACGAGAAACAAAACAAAAAGCTATTAAGCGGCCTAAATCTAGCTTTTTCTTTCTGACCTTGATTTAAAGACAATCTTATTTAGCATGTTTTTAATTTGTTACTCAACTCACTGATAGCTGTCTATTACACACAAAGGTAATATTTAACAAAAGTAGGGTTCAAAACAACTTGCTAAGACACTTTTTCCTCCAAGTCAGGAACTGTGATTGCATTCCAGTAAGATTGCCATGGCTTCTACCTCAGTACATTATTCAATTGGGCAATATACCATAATCGGAACAAGGATTGCCAAGAAAAAAACACCGCATTTCCCATCAGTGTGTGAAACTGATGGTAATCTGCTTTGCAATTGTGCGAATGGGGACAGAGACATGAAACATGACCTCATTTTGCTTTTTACAACAAGATTATTTTTACCAAGTTCGAGCTGAATCGGACAAACTGAAAAACATGTAATGAGCTCATTATTAATGAATATGCAGAAGTAAGGTAAAAAAAGTAGAGTTCACCATCACAAGACAGCCGATGACATAAGAATTAGAGGGGGTGCAGGCACCTATATTTAAATTTGTTTCCATATGGGCTCTTCGCACATTTTGCGTGGATGTAGAGGGGGTCGTATCATTTTGGGGGGGATGCATGACCTTCCATTTTCCCCCACACTTCCAAACAATATATTCACACTGTTTGCAATATCAGGCTCACCCCAAATTCCACAAAAAGGGCAAGACGTCCACTTTTTGTGATTTTTTTTTTAATAAAAGTAAAAAACAATTAGAGAAACTTGACAATAAAGTCCACTTTTTGGTGATCAGATGTCAAAAGTAAAAAAAATTACTATTTTTTTATGGAGGTAGGTCCACTTTCAAAAAAAAGGTCACTTTTTCAAAGTCCTGCAACCCCACCAAAAAAATCTTCATACGGCCTAACATGAAGTCTTCAGTCAGGCATATAAGAGTAGGATACAATTGGGCGGGAAACATTGAGAAGATTATTACCACCAATTCTAATGGTTGCCTTTATCCACACACACATCCACATACACTACATACACACACGCACACACCACAAACACACAAACACACGGGGGGCGGGGGGGGGGGTAGGGGTAGGACCATCTGCTCGATTTGGGACTTGGGGGGAGTCCCAACGGTAATTTGGGGAACTTAACTACTGCATTTATTACGCAAGGTCTCGATCCCCGTGACATTAAAAAATCATTTATTAAACCTTTGTTCAAACCGATCTTAGTAATATTCATGCTAAATTAAGAAAAAATTATTGAATTCAAAATCCGTCGGGGTTAGTGGATTAACCCCGCTGCAAAATAGTGTAATTTCCAATAACGGTCAGATATTCGTGACCAGACTACGCCTTTAGTACAAGTCGTGTGTACAGTTCGACTGTGCGCACGAGCGCCAATCCTACCGTTTAAGTCTTTGAAACAGAATAGCACCCGGAAGTTGCATGCCGTTTTGAATTTGCTGTTGCTGTTAGGTTGGCTGTCTACCCCCTGCAAACACAAAATAGAACACACAAATATACAACACAAACTAATCGACACCATAGGGGGCCTATTCTGTATCCCCACGACACACAATATAAACAGGAAAGATAACTAAACTTAGGCTATTTTCCTCAGAGGTAAGCACTTTTGATTGCATCACAGTGTGGGGGACCTAGTAATGCCATGGGCAGTTTCAACTTCGTACTTTAGTCAGTAGTAGGCCCACCCTAATCATTCGACCCTGGATGTCTGCATCAAACTAATCTGAGGGAATCCTTCCCATGTTTCTTGTGAATATCACAGATGTTTTTAACTCTTTCCTAGCAGTGGGTTATTTAAGAAGGCTTAGTATAGCAGGGGTCCTTTACATGTTAGCGTTAATGCCATATTTTTTAAAACATACACTAAGATGAACAAGATACAAGTTAGTTTCCAGTAGTGTGTGGGGCATTGATTTTGGATGCCATTTACTTATATATTTTTTAATTTGATGATATAAAACATTTGGTAGACCCAAAATGCACAGTGATAGAAAATCTCATTTTAAAGAAATAAGTGATCCCAAATCCATATTCTTGTTTTAGACACAATATGCCACAGTGATAGAAAATGTAATTTTACAGAAAATAAGTGATCCAAATCCATTATTTTAATTTTTCAAAAATAATAATTCTACAGGATGGTTTGCAACTGCTGAATATTTAACGTGTATTTGTGGTTAGTTTCTGGGGAAAATCATTCAAAAAATATAAAAAAATGCACTTCACATGTGGTGTTGAGGCTAGCTAAGGAAACAAATTTTGGTTTTTTTTTGGCACTAACATGTTTCAACAGTTAAAAGGTAAGTTCTGAATAACAATGTAACCCGCCGAGATAATTATAGTGCCCGGCTGGTTCACATTCCCTAGTTCACACAGGCATTTATGATGGCTAATTATATTATCATTTTGTTTCAGCATCCAATTATATAAGCCCTAGCCCTCTTTAGAGTGACCCCCAATCTTACCATATTGATGATTGGCTAAAAAAAATAAGTTTTGGGCCGGGACTAATCGGCAGGGTAGGACTAGTATGTTTGTTTATATGGAAATTAGTATTTCTGTTCTTGTGGGCCTCGTGATTGCTAAAATTTTGTCAAAAGAAGAGCTAAACCTGAATAAATTTTTGGACAAATTCAGATCATTTAGGACCAACAAACAAACAAGAGTCATGGCAATGTCTATAATTTAAAGGGGCATTTGTAATCCACAGCTCGTTCCCCCGACTTACATAAAAAAAATTGAATTTTTATATTATCTGGAACCGTGGTCATAGTATAGTAGGTGTACCTAATCTACATGCAAATTCTATCTACTTTGGAAGAAATTCGTAATTTTGATTTTTAAAAAAAAAAAAAACACCCAAAATACAACAAACAAAAAAAACACAGGGGCCTATGGGACACTGCGATACAAATATTCAGTCATAACATCAAAATGCACGATCAGAATCAACTTAAAGTTGGAATGACTTTCTAGGGGAATCTAGTGAACTATATACAAACAATGAAGAGCTAGAATCACGAAATGCACCTTTATAGGTGCATTTCTTGATCCTAGCACCTCGTTTGTAGTTATGCGTTCACTATATGATATTCCGAGAAACGGTTATTCCAAAATTCAGTTATTCTGGACTCTGGGCGTTGATGTTATGACACAAAGTTTGTATCACGGCCGTCCATAGGCCAAATGTACATAATTTTCGTTACGGACAGAAAATACAAAAATTTACGGATTTCTTCCAGATTAGAGCGAATTGCAAGTAAGATAAGCGCAAACATACCATACTTCGGCCAATGGAACAGGTGATATTAAAAATCTCAAACTTTTCCAGGTATAGTCGGGGGACGAGGCTGTGGATTCACAAAATGCCCTTTAAGGTGACCCAGCACAATATTCTTTTGTTCATTTGGTATTTCTAGTATATTACTTTGTATAAAAAATAACTCCAGACTAAAACAAGACTAAACACACAAACAGAAATATGGACTCAGGCTTAATGTGATTTGGATTAATTGGCTTCTGGACATCAAAAACCGAACAACCTATAGGCACTAGAAATCATAACTTTCTCAGTATGTACGGGGTACATTAAAGGTGCAACGAGAGATGAGATTTGCACCATAACAGGGGTCACTTAAAAAAATAAAAAGTTTTGTTTAAAATGTTTTTGTGCCCTGTTGTAAAGCTTCCATCAAAAAAAATCATCCCCATATGAAAGGATTTAAGCTGAGAAAATAGTTCTTTGGTACAAAATTGTGGAAAATTTCTTAATTTCGTATAGGAGCAAATACGAAACTAAGCCGTTATATGGAAATATAAAGCAAATCAATATCGCCTTTTTTCTCATCTTTTAAGACATTTCGTAGCCTAAACAAAGTAGGACATCTATTGGGTCTAATCTATATGAAATTACTAGTATGACACAATTAGTTGGGTGCCTCAAAATCTCTCGTTGCACCTTAAAGATTGAGTGACCCAATCGTAGTATTATTTTTTATATATGCTTTCTCCCTCACATGGAATCATATCACCACAAAACATCTGATAAAATTTGATGTGAAATCAGTCCAGCTATAGGTGTTAAAGCAATGGTTGGTTAGGATAAGGTTTGGGTTTGAGGTTACAATTAAGGTTGCCGGCCATGCAATAGGAAATAGTTATTTAGGCGACGGTAGGGTGAATATCCTCGGCTTTACAATTTTACATCACTCCTGAACAGAAATAAACTAATCGTATTATGAAAGTATTGGAGATAAAAAACAAAAAACAAACAACAACAAACAATGATATTTGTTATAATTGGGAGCACTGCTCGTACTCAAACAAATTATTCTGTGTGAAACGAACATTAAAAATCTTAAGCTGTAGCCGATATTTTGTAAATGGGGTATAAACTATGCTTGTCAGGTAATGGAAGACACTGTAATGTTATTGAAACAAGTGTTCTGTGCACTATGTTTATGGTCAGAGAGAGTCTGGAGGAGGAAACCAAATTGTTGTATTGAGTCCGTCCCACAATTTGCACCAGTTTTTGGAAATTTTACCCTCTTATTAAGGTCATGTGACCCACAAAAATATATTCTTAACGCAAAAAAATCTGACTTTTACACTCATTTTAGTCCAAAAAGCATTGGTTATTAGGTGATTTTTACGTCTGATTCATGAAATATCTTTTGGTTCTTAAGTGTCTTGACCGCGGTTTTTTTATCCCTCGTACTGATGTATGCATTTGTACAGTTACAGTATAGTAGCGGCAATGCAATGCATTAGGCGGATTGGTTTTTTTTTTAAATACCCTATGGGGAAAACATGTCCAATGACCTCACCTGTATTGCTATTTATTTTGGGGAAACACTTTTTTTAACCACACCCTATATTTAAAAATCTCATGGGCCTCTGATTATATATTCCTCAGTGATACTACAGAGTGTCCCCCCTAAAAAAAATTACCTAAAAATTGACCCCAATTTCAGGTGTTTAATAAACATTTTTTTACTTGTTATTGTAACACGGACAGGCTGTGAAACAAAATGCAAAATGCAAATAGGCTTTTTGTGCTCAAAGAGCACAGACCTTAGGCGTGGAATTTTTCGCACATTTGACCCTTTGACCCCTTAATCATTGGTCACATATAAGGGTCACTGTAGACTTTTATTCATCTTTCATTAATCCCTACAAGTTGGGATATGAGTTATTCTTTCAAATATGGAGCAATTTTGAATATTTGGCCAATATTTTGACCTTTGACCCCTAAACGCTGGGTCACAGAGCGGGGGTCCACTGTGGACTCTTTTCATAATTCATCGATGCCATTACAATGGAATAAATAGATTAGGTCAATTTAGCTTCTTCAGATTTGACCCATCGATGACCCCAGTGACCTTTTGACCCCATGTTGTGTGAGCACAGATAATAGAGCTGTCACTCCAGTGCGTTGTTTGTACCAAAATGACATTTATACCTAATTTGTGATGAGTAATAGTGTTTTGCATATTAATAGCTCATGGCATATCTTACAGATGACCAGTGGAGCCAATATTCTGTCATATTATTCATCTCACTCTATCCGAAACTTTTGCACAGACATCACTATCCAAGTCTTACGTTTTTGAGATATAGCATTTTTGCATATTAATTAGATCTGGCGCCATTTTGAATGTTGATGAACTCCGATCGTTTAACTGTGTACACCCTATATGAAGAGGTCCAAGGGATTCTGTGAACAAATTGGAAATCTATAGTGGTGTCTGTTAGGACAAGTAGTTCACAAGAACCACTGGAAAAGGCTCTATTACTTATTTGCACATTTTGGGATCAAAAGGTCAAATGGGTCATCTAGGGGGTCAATATTTAAACGGAAGTTAATTGACTAAATAGCTGTCACTTGTAGGATCAATTGAAAAGTGAAAAAAGAGTCCACAGTGACCTAGCTCTGTGAGCCATCGTTTAAGGGGGTTCAAATGTCAAAATTACACAAAATATCAAGTTGTTATATGCGAGAATACCTATGTCATTTTGTAGGGCGCAGTTCCCACTCAACGACAGATGAAATATAATCTAAAATGGTAATTGTGTGCCCAACTGCCCATCTGGGAAAACTGATATTGATGATACCATGTCATGCAAGTCTTTGTCTAATCACATCAAACCTGACGGGCATAGTGACTCCTGGAGTCGTCTAGTTTTTTGATATTCTGTTACTTAGATTTAAGTTATAATATTTTATATGCTAATCTAATGTAAAGTTTACTCCCCATTCAAAGTGAATGAATCATAAATCATTGCTAACTCGTTGGGGCCTGTAACAAGTTAGATTGGGGGGTTCAAAGGTACATGGACAGTGCAAGTAGTAACCGCATGATATACCGTGCTTTATAAAGCACAATCGATGTCTAGTGATATCAGCGGCTGCAGCCGCATGAGCTAATGTCGGCTCTCGCATTTTTTTACTTTCTTTCTCTTTCTTTATTTGTACCTTGCTTCAAAATGCTACTTGTTCCAAACGGCTGGGCCGATATGTACCAAAAAATTGGTCAGAAGAACCACTGACCCAAGCTTACACCAGGGGTGTTTGTAAATAGTTTGACCTTGGACCTCTCGTAGGGGTCAATGGAGGTCAAAACTAAAAATCTTTGAGGCCTACTTCTTCTACAGATTAGGTGCGCGAAGTACGAAAATCCGCATGAGTATCGTCTTTGGTCAGTGTAGACAGCTTGTACACAGAAGTAATATCGGAACTCATTAACATTCAAAATGGCGGCATATCTATATTAATATGCCAAACCATGCTATATCTCAAATCGGTACACGTGGATAGGTGCGTTTGTCTGTGACAAAAGTTGCGGATATGTCGAGAACGCATACATGTCGTGACAGAATATTGGCCCCAGGGGTCACGTGCAAAAATATGCAAAATAGCTAATTGACTATGCAAAACGCTATAACCGTCAAACAAAGTAGATAGATAATGTCAAATGTGATTCACAAGAGCCACTGGGAAAAGCTCTATTACTTAAGTGTGCACAATAAAGGGGTCAAAAAGGTCTCACAACATTGGGTTCATCTAGGGGTCAAATATAAAAGAATCTTAATGCCTATCTAGCTCTTGCCTCTTGTAGGCACTCAATGAGAAGTGAAAAAGAGTCCACAGCGACCCGCCTGTGAGCCATCGTTTAAAGGGTCAAAGGTCATTGAAACTCGGCATAGTATCCTGGAGTGTCTACTTTTTATAATGTTACTTAGATTAATTTAAATATTTATATGCCAATTATAAGTTTAACTCATTCAAAGTGAAATAAAATAATAAATCATGCTAACTCTTGGGCCTGTAACAATAGATTTGGGGTTCAAAGGTCACATGGACAGTGAAGTATTACGCCATGCTCTACTCGTGCTTTCTAAAACGAACAATCGATTGCACTAGTTTCTTCTTCATTCTTCTTCTGATTCTTATTCTTGTTCTTTTCCAATGCTCCTTTAAAATACTCTAGTGACAAACGGTAATCCCATATAAACCAAAGTTGTCAGACGAACCGCTGACCCAAGCTTCATATGGGGGTACTCAGATTGGGGTCAAAGGTCACGTAACCGGAAAGTAGCCGCCCTTTTGTAAAAAATCTTCATAGTCTACTTTGGTCCTACAGACAACAAGCTCTTAGATTCCAAATTTGTTCACAAGAAACCTTAGACCATCCTTCATATAGGATGTACACAAATAAACGCTCGGAGTAAGTTCATTAACATTCAAAATGGCGGCCATCTCTACTTGATACGAGTGCTTGGCACTTGCACATATGCTCCAAAGTACCGTGGGAAACAAACTTGCTTGTCGGTTTTGATGGTAAAGCAATAATGCATTGGCAAAGCCGTTGAGGACTGCAAAGCCTATTCATATTGTAACTAATATTTGATGGCTTAAATAACCATTATTTCGTCAGTTTTTTGTTTATATCGTTGGAATGAAATGAATTTGAGGTCTCAAATTGTCAGGACGACAATGAGAAAATATGGCCTTTCATCTGATATCAAACACGATACTACTGTCCGGGTAATAGGGGGGGGTCCCTCAAAGATGAGCGGAACACGCACACTTTAACCACACCCTGAAGTGAATAAGCCAAAATGCTGATCTTTATATGTTATAAAAGGTATGATTTAGTAATTTTTCTTCTGCAGAAATCAACATATTGACAAGAAAATCCAAGCCTGTTTCTCAAGATGCCAATAGGACAGCAGGCAAATTCAATACCTTAGTCTTGTGGGCTTTCTTTCTACTTGTTTGTCTAATAACCTCAAACATTCTCATTAGGTGTTCTAAATTCAGCCAAGAGGCTAATTTGGCAAAATATATCTCCTTATAAATCTCTGTTTGTCAGCGCCTTTGCTGGGGACATCCCCTCCCACCGCATGCCCCCTAAAAAACAGCAAAAATTCAACAACAAAAAAATGAACTTGTAGTGTGTCTAAAATAGCTCTATGTCGGGGTAACGCTGTACCTTTTTGAAGGCATTCTTGTTTATACTTTTAAAAAACCCCCTTTGTTACATAATTAATCTACTCCAGGCGAATGAACCGAGAGTCATTGGCATTTAGTTGGGTCACACGGTTAACCTACATTTCATTCTTTCTTATGGTATCCCTAGGATGACATCAAGTCTATGCAGCCCAAGGATTTGCCCAAATCAAATTTAAAATAACTACAGATCTTACACAAATGTCCCGGGAGGTGGGCGACCAATCACGATCCGATTTTTCATACGATGTTTCTCCCTCACATGGAAGAACATCACCCCAAACAATCTGATTTACAAATTCACTGAGACCATTCCTCCTTTCTCTTGCGAGAACACCATGCCTGCTTGCACATATAGTGGTAGGGGAGATCAATTGCATTGCTCAGACTTGAAAATTGAGGGTGGGCTGGGCTGCAGTTCTTACATCTTACACATGGGTGGACCCGTGGTAAAAATAAGCAGCATTTACTATGAGTCTTCGGATCAAAAACCGTGTCAAATAAAGATGTGCATATGAGAACTGTCTGTTTTGGTAGGTCACAAACAGACACCACAGACACACAGACATTGCACATGTGGCTCTGACGCCTTCACAATAAACAGCATAGTTTGCTATTTCTTCAAACAATACACAAGTGCATACATAAATGAAGTGCCCCAACACCCATGCAGACTTGCAAATTGTTTAGTTTCTGGGCCTTACTACCCCCTCCCCCAGGAAACATTCCACTCGGGTCTTAATGAGAGGCTATTCCCCTACTATCTTTTGTATGTCTTCATTCACCTCAGCAATCTACAGAGAACCATGCATGTTTTGAAAGATATATTCATCTTTGTATAGAAGGAGTATTTGCGGCAGGAGACAATTGCTATGGTAGGGGTTGGTGTATCTTTGCAAAAGGTCCTGCCTATCAGGAGCAGAAGATTGAGCTTCTGCGGGTTTATTTCCTTTTAACTCTTTGTCCTGCTTTTTACAGCGCTCGATCGGCATTCTGGAAGCCCATTTTGGGAAATTTGTTTTAAAATTGTTAATAATTTCAATGTTAATCCATTTTTGTTTGAAATTTACAGCAAACCTTCACTCAAGTCACAACAGTGCCAAAGTTTGCACTCCTTTGCATGTCTGTCAGACATCAGATGACTCGATCCAATCTGGAACATTTTTGTGAAATTGGTCAAAAATTGTTAACAATTTCAAGTTTATCCATTTTTGTTTGAAATTTAGCAGGCAATAATTTGTTCTTGACTCAAAGTACGCAACATGCTAGCTTTATAACTCTTGCCTGTCTTGCAGACGCAGACGACCCGAGCCAGTCTAGATATTTTGTAAATTTATAAAAGTTTAACCTTCACTGTTTATCATTTTTGTTTGATATTCAGAGAAATCATTTTGCTTGACTCAAGTACCAACAGGCCAAGTGATAGATCAATTATTTTTTTTCAAATAGACATTGTTTGCCTGATTTTACTGTATTTACTTAGCAAATTTAATTTGTTCCCCTCGTTTCTCCAATGTTACTCTTCAGAATGACTCGAGATTTCAGAAATATAATTTTAATATATGAATTAAAAATAGTCAACTAAACTAAAGATAGTCACCTAAATGTCTCATTCCAAAGTTGAGATGAATCGGATTTTCGGTTGGATGTGCATTAAATATTATGTATATATAACAGTGCCATATGATATTGTGTAGACAAAATTTCTGAATCCTGATTATTTAAACAAAGATGTGTTTTTCTAATATAAAAAAAAAAAAAAAAAGAAGGACTTCGATTTGAGGCTTAGCTATTTCACACATTGATTAGTAAAAAAAAATATGGACAAGCAGTAGGCCTAAAAAAAAATTGTTTGATTGCGTAACCCGACCGACCCTATTTTTATAAATATACCTTACACGCCGACCCTAAATATTTTATTTTTTTTTTGTGTGCAAAAAAAAGTTTTAAAAAAAGTTTTAAAACGATAAAAACACGTAAAAACAAAATTTTCATTTAATATCGCGATTTATCCTCCCCCACCTCTATATTATTCGCCTCCAAAATGACAAATAAAAAGATGTGTTCCAGAAAAAGTGAATATTGTCCTTTGTTTTGTATTTGTTTCATATATGTTTTGTGTTCTGGTATGTAAAACATGCAAAAAAAAAAAAAAAAAAATCCGACCTACGACTACCCTATTTTGTTCTATGTTTACGCCAATCAAACTTTTTTTTTTTTAGAGCCGTAGTACATGCAAAAACACCATTTGTGTAAAAAAATTGAGGGCACCCTCCATCGGGAATCTCTGAGTCAGCCTTTAAAGTATCATTAACCTCTCATGGCTAAATGCCATAGGTAGTACAGATACAAAGGTCTATTTTATTGGTTCTCTAAGCTACATCATGTTATATTAAGTAATGAGCCAGAGACGGGTACGGAATACTGCAGAATTAATGCAGTTTATTCCGTACAAGTCTGATGATTTCATCAGGGTCACTAGTGACCCAGGGTCGAATAATTGTCATCAACCCGATAATCCCAGCAATTGGCCCTACCAATGTGTCTAGTCGATTACACAACCTCTTCTGTAGGCATGTTCAAGATTAAATTCCGACACCCTATTTTGTCTGTTTTCAGGTCTTTTCAATTTTACAAAGAGGTCACAGGTTATTCCACCAGCTAACTCTAGATCAATATAGGATTATCAGTACTTAAAATGCAAACCAAATGGGAACATCCTGTGATAACCATGAGATAACCATGTGAGTCATGTATGGGTTCCATGGCAAAAGGCAGTATGATGTGGAAACTAAGTATCAAAGATACCCCGCTTTGCCATAAGGGACAACCATGTGGATACTGAGGTGGCCGCATTGGGAATACAGGTGTAGATCCCATGACAAAAGGGTGTATGATGTTGAAACTTTGCACAAAATAAATCCTTGTGCAATCAAGACACAATGGGTGAACTTTGTTGCAGATCTATCACCAGCAACATGTTAGATAACATAACACAAGCACTACCAAAAGAAGAAATTCTTAGATACCATGTCCCTTCATACTTTGGCGGTTGGCGAGCTGCTGCGCGAACAGATCTCCCTTTTCTATCTCACCTTCAGTCTATTTTATACAAAGCGGAATATTATTTCTTGGGTTAATGAATTAATCAAACTATACATATTAAATAGGCGGATTTGAATACTCATTTAAATTTATACCAAACTTTTCTCATTTCATTTGCTTAATTTGGATTTTCTAGTTGTGTAACAAGCACATATTCAATTTGATTATGTGTTAGAAGGTAACTGATGCTTATTGTCATATACAGAAGTAGAAATTTATCATTTCTCAAATTGGAATTATTGGTAAGAAGATCAATTTTATGTTGAGGAAATTGCTCAATTATTTTTGGTACCCTCCTTTACTTGTCACATGTTAAATGTGCTATTAGTGATTTGCTGTTCCAGAAAATCTGTAAAATCATAACAAAATCTTATATTTAACATTTTTAAAATTTTTGTTATAAAACTGAAACAGGGGCGGTGCCAGTGGGTGGCAAGGGGTTGGCTGCCCCCCTAAGAATTTCAAAATTCAGGAAAAACAGGGGGTTTAAGCAATAATTGTGTAAAAATTAGGTGTTTTTTACCTATATGAGGTAATTGAGTAATGTTTTGCCCCTCCTATGATTTTCGGCCCTCCTATGATTTTACCCTGGCACCGCCCCTGAACTGAAAGTATCCTTAGAATAAGGATAAAACTGGATACTGTAGTTTATTTTGGAGACTGTCACTGTGGATACTGCAATATGCAAGTGATAGGAGATTCATATTTTTTCAGCACTACTATTTTCTTCTTTTTTGTTGATTTTTCATTTAAAAAAAGCAAAACCTTACAAGCCTTATACAAACATATCCTTCACTTCTAAGGTACTCCTGCAAATTTCAAATAATGTTTTTACACATTTGTTCGAATCACTTATAATGCCTTTAATTCTGATTTCCTAAACGGTATAACATCTATCACAACAGGTCAGTATGCAGTATGTAGCATCATTAGAATGCACTTTAAAGAGACACTGGCACATTTGAAAAATAGTGCGCCCTCTAGATTTTTCAAAATTGATATTTTTGCATGGTTATAAAGCTTTTATATACATTACCCCTCACCTGAAATTATTAAGCCCAAATCAGCGCGCTTATGGGTAAACAGAACGATTTTATAATTAATGTCACCGGCGACATTAATTCAGCAGACGACACGGAAATGGCCTGTAATACGAGAAAACGCACACCAGAGTTGATTCTCACAGCATGCACCTTGTTTGACCGGTCTGTGACATTTGTAGTTTTAATATCGACGAGTCTATGCTATTCATGTAATAGACACATTTCAGGCATTTCAAAGTTACGGCAAACTTAAAAGTTAGCCTACAAATTACCTGGATGTCTTTAGCTTCTTATTAATGTCCCTATCTGCTTTTGGGTATGTTAATTTTATTAATGTCCCTATCTGCTTTTGGGTATGTTAATTTTTATGTGTAAAATATATCTCTATTCTTCCAATGGCCTAGACTATCATTTGCTAGCAAATTGAACAAATTTCATATTTTCTGAAAATGTGTCAGTGATGCTTTAAGGGTAGTAATGTAGATTGCATTTTGAAATCAATACAAATTCAGGTGATAGAAAAGGGGAACATTTTGGTGATCTGGTTGGAAGGGGTAAGAAGGACACCTTCCACGTTTACAACAAAAGTACGATTTTTGCATGTGGGTCTACCTTTTGCCAACAGCATAATTAACAAATAACTCAAAAGAATAAACCAAACTGTATTTTTATTAAGAAACCAGAGCAATTTTAGTTGAAATTGTCCACATCCAGACAATTAAATTAACACATGGGAATTGAAATACACAAAAATACTAATAAATTAAAATGCAATGTTGTAATCAACTGGAACTTTCAACATAGGATTGTTCTGTGGTTTTCTATAGAACTAAGGGCAAAACAGAAGCACTTATGATCAACACGGAATCTCTGAATGTCACTTTAAAGCAGCACTGGCACATTTTCACAAAATATGAAATTTCTTCAATTTGCTGCAAATGATAGGTCTAGGCATTGGGAAGAAATAAGATATATCTTCACATAAAAAATAACATACTTAAAAAAAAAAAAAAAAAAACATTAATAAGAGGCTAAACACATCCAGGGAATTTGTAGGCTAACTTTTAAGTTTACCATAACTTTAATCAACAAATATGTCTATCACATGAATATCATAGACTCGTACTCATTGATATTAAAACCACAAAGATCACACACACCGGTCAAACAAGGTGCATGCTGTGAGAAACAACTCTAGCGTGTATTTTCTTGTGTTACACACCATTTCCGCGTTGTCTGCTGAATTAATGTCGCCGGCGACATTAATTATAAAATCTTTCTGTTTACCATAAGTGCGCTGATTTGGGCTTAATAATTCCAGGTGAGGGCTAAGATATAGAAAAGTCTTCCAACCATGCAAAATATCAATTTTGAAAATAGAGGGTGTATATTTAACAAATGTGGCCATTGTCTCTTAGAAAGGGCTCGATCTTTCAGCCGCAGTCCACAATCTCAAACATGAGATTTGGTATCATTAGCTCGAAGTATTTATTTTTCTCATCCCACTGCCCAGGGTAAATATTTCGTGCTGACTCTTTTGGCATCACATGCTACAAGTAAAATCATAAGTAACTGAAACAAAATTAACTTTGAGCTATTGTAAACATGCAATTACTTTTCATATAAAAAAATGTCGAATTAAATGCTATTTGGGAACTAGGTATGTTGGCAATGGCCTCTCCTATGAAAACACAGACAATTATATGTTGTATCGGGTGGACACCTTTAAAAGTTGTGTGGAAATCTAGGTTATTGATGTCAAACATTAGGCTCCATCCCAGAGGGTGTTTTGAGTCAACCCACATGCAACCGTTTTGGGAAATTTCACCTCCAATAGGGTCATGTGATCACATAAAAATCCCATTCCTTAACACATATAAAACCCTTACTTTAATGCTCATTTTCGCCCCAAGCATTAGTACTTAGGGAATTTTTTTTGCATGATTAGGAAATGTCTTGTTTGTTTTAAACTTTTGCAACACTTTTTAAAAAAATCCCGAATTACTTGACATGTGTTTAGTAACAGTACAGTATAGGGCACATTGCTATGCATCATGGGAATTGATTCATCAAACACCCTCTGGCTCCTCCAATCGATAGAAAGGGGTTTTTTTAAGGGCAATCAACTGGTTCTTTTATTCCTCATTAAAATATCAACTTTCAATCTTTGGAGAACGGCTGGGATTGTGGAAGGGTCATACAGTAGGCGAATCAGTAAAATGTGTGGATTGTTTTTAAAAATGAGCACATTAAATCTGTTAATCAACTTCACATATTTAGTGTTCCTCTTTTTCAACACTTTGACAACATGATTTGGGAAACATCTTTCAGAAGTGCCCATCAAATTGTTTGATAAGTTCTTTAAAGCCTTAACAAGTCATTATTTTCCAAATTTGTGAAATGTACTGATTTTTGCTTTAATTTGGGGATATTGCATTACTATACTGTTATGTGTTCTACTTCTTTGTCAGATACTTTTCTGATTTTTAAGGTGCAAATTTCATCAATCAATGTTTTCGTAATCATTTTGCAAACAATGATAAGTTGTAATCCCAAATTCCTTTGCAAAATATGTTTTTTGTTGTATGAAAACTTGTTTTTTAAAAAAAAAGCTTGGGGTCTTTGAGTGTTTACGGTGTGTATAAGGTTAAGTCCGACTCAGAGATTTCGAAATATTATTTTTTTTGTGTAATAAGGAAAAATAGTCACTATAACTAAAGATAGGAACCTAAAATACACAATTCCGAAATTTGAGATGATACGGATTTTTCGTTTTTGATGCAGTAAACATTTATGTTTAATATTACTCCCATAGGATAAAACTGTGTTAGAACAAAATTCCGTATTTTTCCGGAATTTAACAAATTTGTGATTTTCTATATGAATGAATCGATTTAAGCTTATCAATTTCACAGCACGTGATTAGTTCTGGGACAAGCATTAATGTACATTCAAAACAACACAATTTTTTTGGAAATTGAGGGCACCCTCCTCAGGAAATCGCTGAGTCGTCCTTTAAGATGTGGCACACAGCTAGTACAGGTTGGTTCAGTTTTTGACAGTGTGGGAATATTTTTTGCCTTATTAAGGCCGCAACAAGGAGTTTGGGAGCAGCCTGTACTTGTGTTATTATACCTTGCTTTCACTCCATAGATAATACCCCAATAGATTTTTTACCTTGAATTGGCTAGGAGAAATAACAATCACTTTAGATGATACAATTTACAGAGAGTAGAAAATACCAAATGTCTTGGGTAAATAATAGACGAGAACTCACTTGGACGCATCACATAGATGGTTGACCAAAACAATATCAAGAAATATGGGGTGTTAAACAAACTCACCATTTAATACGCATAGCGTATTTCTCTGTCTCTGTATTGTACTTTTATCTTACCTTATCTTAATTATGATTTTTTATCGTGGGGGAATGCTTGTAAAAACTTACTTAAATAAATTACAAAGCTTCAAAGTGGGGCGTTATAAACAATTTCAAATAGTCATTACAGAAGTCATACTGCACCATTTTTTCCAAGTATACATCTTGAAAATAGGCTGATTTTAAACTTGGAGCTTGGTTTATTCATGTACAAATATTCTGAAATCATTGCCCATTTCATTGAAGGGTATTTTACAAACTTCTGACATCACAATTATCACACAAAAAACAACATAATTATATATAAACAAAGAATAAGAAAGTGTTTTCTGATCAAGCAGTTCGAACATCGGACCAATTCTTTGGTACAGTTTGGGGAGAACCCCTCTTTAAAAATTCTATCTGTCCACTCATTTTCGCGAAAACAATTCAAACGTCTACTTATTTCCAAATATGAATGATCACGTTTTTGCCCTATCCTAAATCTGTTATTATTGGCATAATTTCTTAATTTGATATTTGCTTCCATGAACATTGTCCTGTTTTCTTGTGTGATTTGGTTTCTGTCTGAATGTTAGTCAGTGTGTTGGCATATTTTTTGCTTTTTGTTTTGTTTTAAGGGGTTGACATCATCTGGTCTTATTGGCCTTTCAGTCAACTCCTCCATAAGATTGTTCTGCTTTATGTATTGTGCGTTGTTGTATATGATTTTTATGGAAATAAAGTTGAAGTTGAAGTTGAAGTTAGGTACGCATACCCAAATTAGAGGCCAGGTTGACAGACTGTTTTGCAAAACTAAATATGAATTAGAATAAAAGATAGGATTTACTTTCCCTATCTAATATCATGTCGTATTGGATAGGCAGTCCAATATTCTTATTGTGGTCAGGGGGATAAAAGGTCCACTCTTTGCTTATTTATTTGATAAAAAGGTCCAAAATTTAGAGAAATTTGACAAGAAAGTCCACTTTTTGATGATGAGGTATTCAAAAAGTCCACAAAAGGACCGTTTAAGGGAGTCCTGCAACCCCCCAAAATAAATGCAGCATATGACCCTTTTTGTAGTGCTGCACTGGCATCCACTACTTAAAAATATTTGACTGCCCATCCAATATGACACGATATTAGATAGGCAAAAACGATAAATCCTATCTTTTATCCTCCAATTATAAAGACACATTATTATGACATATTGAAGAAAATATCTGATAATGGCATTAATCTCCTTCATTGTTTCTGAGTAAAGACACTATCAGTGATCCAAATGCAAGAATTACAAATTTAATAAATTTTCAGGATTTGTCTAAAAGTGAAGGATAAGTCTGTAAAATTCCCATGAGTTATTTTTTAGCTGGCAAGAGACTGTTTGTAAAAATAGGTAACATGCATACATGCATGCACACACACACATACAAATGTATGCACACACATGCGCATGCACACACACACACACAAATAATAGATGATGAATGGAATAATGCATCTGTACTATGCAAACAAGTTACACAAAGCATCATTATAATTTGAAACCAATTACATTATTTTGTGGTAAATCGGGTAGACAAATTGGTTTGTGTGTGTGTATGTTTGGTGTGCAGCACATGGAGAGGTGTGTGATGCATGTGTGTGTGTATGTGTGTGGTGCATGTGTGTGTGTGATGAATCCACACATAGGTGGTTTACATTGAAAACCAGAAGTACACATGTACATAGATTAACATGAACTGACATTTTGCAGCACACACACGTGCATGCATATGCACACTTGCGCACACATATGCATGTATGCACGCGGAAACACAAGAGCACAAGGAAATAACACATGAAATATGCAAGTATTTACTCTCTTGCACATACACATACATGCAAACAAAAATATCAAAAGTGCACTTTTTCAGGTGCAAAAGGGGTCCTAACAGCTTTTTGGCACACACCATAAATCCCTGCCAAGATGTACAAGTAAATCAAGATTAATACATATTTTATCACTACATTTTCCCCTTACAGTCCTTCATGATTTTCCTGACAAGTTTCAATTCTACACAAAACCCTCATCTAGGCTTCTTCGACCCTAGGTCTTTGCGCTAGAGTTTAGGGGTAGCCTGCGTAAACACAGTCAGCCGTATCACTCCCTAGGTGCTTTAATGAGCCACGTCCTGTACTAGCCTTGGGTGCGTTTCCTGGCCCGCCGTCTGATACAATACTGATATTTGGCAATATCTTGCCATCTGAGAATCCGGTTATAAAGAAAATTAACAGTCTCAATCACTAGGCCACAGTTCAGTAACCCATGTGTGAGCATGCAGTGACTTCATTGCCTTGGTTATGAGATTGGGTACACAGAAAACACTAACCAGATCATATTTGTTTTGTTTAAGAAATACATTAAGGGGTGTCACAGTGAACTTTGGCACTGTGGTCGGTTGTGAGACTATAAGGGTAAGGAAAAGTGATCGAGAATCCCAGCCCTATAAATTATTTTAAAAGTGATTTTTTTCACTCACTTAAGGGGTTTCTGCATCTTTGACGAGCTATTTTAAGAAAATATTAGCACTGACATAAAACACATTCTTTCATCAGGCAGGGCTTCTATGCTCCTTATCACATTTATGGCACTCAGTGGCGTACCTAGGGGGGGGGGCTTTGGGGGCTAAATCCCCCCTCAAAGTTCTCAAGAAAAAAGAGGAAGGGAGAAAGAAAAAAGAGGAAAAGGAGAAAAGAAGAAGAAAAAGAATGATTTTATGTTACATTTATTTGATTTTTTCATGCAATGCGGATCGAAAAGTGTCGGAAGAAGTACGCAAGGAAAGGCGTTTTCAGGTCTTGAAAACCCTAAAACCTCAGGAGCTTCAGGGGGCTCTGCCCCCTCAACCCCACCGGGGCATTGTCCTTGGACCCCACCAGGGCCCTAAGGCAGGCCCCTGGACCCCAACCGTTAGACACTCCGATCGCTCCGCTCGCTTCGCTCTCATGGTTCGAACATCTTTAGTCCAGCCCCCCCTCAATAAAATTTCCTGGGCACGCCTATGTATGGTGTGGACACTTGAGAAAAGATTAGTTTGAAATATTTTTTTTGTTTTTTTTTCATAAGTGGGTATTATGGAAATTAATATTTTTAAGACTGAGAAAATTAAATAAATTTTTAGGAATAAGCATAAAGTATGTCCCATTAACCCCAGGTTACTACTGCCTATCTATGGCATCTAAGCACTATTTGGATTGGTCACTGTCGAAGTATATCAGTAAAATGCAAACAATAACCCCGAGGGGCAATCCTATCTTAAACCTCTGTAGTGTAGAATAGGGGGTTTTTTAACCCCCTGGGCAATAAATGCCCTATCTAATCAGATCCAAGCACTCTTTTGAGTGGTCATCGGAAGGTAATATCATGTAAATGCAAACAAAACCCAAGGGGGCACTCTATCCTTAACTCCCGTAGTGTAGAATAGTGGGTTTAACCCCTGGGCACTACTGCCTATCTATCGGCATCTAAGACTATTTTGATTGGTTACTTGGAAGGTAATATCATCTAATGCGCAAATCAGAGATATAATCAGTGGCCGTACCAAGGCACGTTGATTCAGAGGGGGCAAAATTTCCAAGTCGTCCCGCCAGAGGGGAAACAATTTATAAGTCGTCCCGGGTGATTTGCTTTCCAATTAAGCCTGAACTCGACAATAATATGTGTGTAGCACACAAAAATAATTGCCCAATTTACTTTAATTTTGCGCAAATTTAGGGCTGAAATGTTCACAAAATTTTCACAAAGAAGAGGGATGTTGAAAAGAATATTACACTTCCCAGTTTCCGTTGCTATAAGATTCAAAACTCAAGAATGGCGCCCTAACTTTTTCGGACCAAATCGTTTGTTTTTTTTGCATAAAACATTACTACCTGTCACCACCTACAATCACTGTGTGAAAAAGATGAGCTCAAATTCCATGTCCTTCATAGGGAAAATCACAGCTTTGTTTTTTTTAAAATTCTGGATCTGGAAATTTTTGTATAGGCCTAACGTTATATATATGGGACTGTATAATATACATAAATGTTTACTGACATCAAGCAAAAATCCCAAATCATCTCAAAGTTTGGAAGTGGGTATTGGGTGGCATCTTTAGTTCTAGTAAACTATGGCGGCGGATTTAATGAAAAAGGGCCCTGTATGCAGCTTAATGGTGGGGGCAAGGTTAGAATCGCGAAGTAGTGATGCAATGTCGCAACTTTAGTGCACGACTGAGGGTGTTCGAGGGGCCTTCATTTTTTTAAAGGGAGGACCTTTTGAAAATCTGGTCTTAAAATAACATGATTTGATTAACCCTAACGCGGCCGAGATCCAATGAGAGCCAACAAAACGTTGGTACCGGTCGGAGGAAAATGTTTCGCGTGACATCTCGGCCGTCAACAAATATTTTTTGTCGCGCAAATGACTAATCATTGGCCATCATTGCATTGGGGCCGTCTTACGGGAAACTGAAAACGGGCGCTGTCATCGTTTTGCATCTGGGCCGTTTCCCGGAAAATGAGCGATGTTCCGGATGAACCTGGGACGTCAATACGGGCAACTGACGCGATTGCTTTTCACTGGCATGCGGACGGTTTGCCGCAGAAGGGCGTTGCTTTTCATTAAGTGGGGGTTCGGGTGGTTTTGACACTGTGTACAAATCCCATAGACAATTTCGTTCGATTTGTGATAGCGCCACCATTTTCGATAACTACTGTAAATTATGCGTAAACGCATTCATGACGTTGTAAACCGGAGCATGACGTAGCGTCATAGCGCCACGCACGGATATGATCTGTAGCGCAATAGAGCCACTCCGATGGCGAACATAAGCTTACCAAATTTCTGCAAATCAGGTGTTGTGAAGTACGCATCAATTATTTTTATTTATGTTAATTATTTATTATCCCTGTTCTCAGTGCATTCGCCCGCGCGTTGTTCCTCGGTGCATCTGAGACGTCTTTCGGGAAAATTACGCGATGTTCCTCGATTGCATCGGGCCGTCTTCCGGGACGAAAATGACGTGATGTTTTTTCGTTGCATCTGGGCCGTCTTCAGGGAAAGGGAAAATGACGCGATTGTTTTCGTTGCATCTGGGAGTTATTGACTTTACGCTACTTATTCCTGTGCCGGGAAAAACGGCCGAGATGCAATGAAATGCAAAATTTGGCTCTCGTTGCATCTGGGCTGTTAAAAATAAAAATAGATTGCCCTTCGTTGCATTTGGGCCGTCGGCCGGCAAAACGACCCGGTCCAGGTTAGGGTTAATAGTTTTGATCCTGATGCCCCATATTTGGATCTCAAAAATGCAGAGCCCCCTTTTTATCCGTGAAAAATATATGCCAACCCCACAGAAAATCATATAGAACCCATTTTAAGACCAGAATTAGGATGATTTTTTCATGGCCGTGGCTCCACCTTTGTAACCAGCCCCTCCCGGTTACAAGTGTTTGGCATTTCGGTAGGAAAAAAAGTTGTGTGGGGCCCAATGGCCTACATGGGCCAATGATGGTGTTAAATGACACCGATCCCCTACAAAAAATTGGGGAAAAACAAAAACTGCGACCATGATTTTTCCCCCTATTCCTTTTTAATTGTTTTGGTTTGGGCCCTGAAAGCAATATTTTAGGGGGAGGGGCCCTGTCAGCAGCTGCTGACACTGCCGACTCTTAAATCCACCACTGGTCAACTATTTCTAATTATTACACACAAAAAATATATTTCAATTCCATGGTATTACAAAATTGTACAAAACAACTTACTAATTTGTTTTAATTTAAAAATAGTTTTGCAGTTCCTTGAACTGGAGGTATTTGGCATCAGAAATGTTCATATTTTAACATGCAGATGTGCATATAATGATGTAAATTTCTAACAACTACAAAATATCATCTGATCCATAATATACCCTGCATGTTTGTCACATCACACATGTTTAAGTTGTTGATCTAAATCCATTTCCACGATCCATTATCATTTTACTACTATTCACTATGAGTTACAATATGCTCATCCACCAAGGACACAGTTCAGTGGGTTGCATTTGTACATACATTGATATGAACTGACATTGTGTGGTCTGGGTATCATATATAATACCCAAAAACAAGGGGTGTATTTTCTAAATACACTGTGTAATGAAAGGGAATGAAGTGTGAAAGGGAATTGATGATTTTAATAGCTCATAGTGATGCTTCGGGAAAGCATTCATAATGAAACATGGAAATCAAGAACTGCACAACAGTTTTTGTACAGGCCTAGTAATTGAATGTGTAAAGATATTCAAAAAAATATATGAAGCTATAAGTGATTATTTTAACACAAATTAGCGGTTGATGAATCCTATCAAATATAAAAAACAAAAGTAAATGTGTTAAATGTTTTCCCCAAACAGCATGATGTGAAATATATTGTTTCTTTTCAAATCCTAATATAACTTTTGGAAAACAATTCCCCTCATAAATTTGACATGAGTGACAAACATTTTTTCCCTGAGTAAAAGTATTGAGCTACTAAAAAATTCATTTCTATATAGCAACCATGTGCATGCAGGGAATTCATGATTTTTAGGATGGATATTTCTACATTGATAAAGCATTATTGAAGCAGTTAGCATATGAGAGAAGCTCTTAAGACCATTTCAGTATTTGTCACCCAAAGACCTTATATTCTTTGACAATTTACCACTGTCACCCAAAGCATTACACTGCAAAAATTGGAGCGTAACTTTATACACCATGGAAGTAAATTTTAACACCATCCTGTGGAGTTCATACGGGACCACACCACACTGGGTAGATTACACCAGTGTTAGTGTTATATTAAACAACAATTATGGTGTTGCAATGGTATGATATGACACGCTTGGTGTTACTTTTGACACCACAGTGGTGTTAACATGTTTTAACACTTCCGGGTGCCAAATGACACTACTGGTGTAAGTTAAAACCACTTCCTGGAGTCAATACGGGACCACTCCCTCGGGTGTTAATTAACACCAACTTTGGTGTGTTAAAATTATATTGTACCGTGTGCTATTTTAGTATAAATGCTTGTTTTGTGTATATTGTGCTTTCTATTATAACTTGCTTGCCTTCTAACAAATTTCATTAAAAAAAGACCCAAACTACCTAATTAAAATATGCTGAAACCGCCTTGGTGTTAAACATTTTTTCTACATCCCCAGTTGCAGTGTAGTTTTTAGAAAATTAGGACACAAAAAAAAAACAAACACAAAATGACCCAAAGAATCCATGTTTTTGAAAAAATTCAGCAGATTGTAACATGCAAGTAATCCCTGCCTCTTTTTCTCTTACTGAAAGACCCTTTATTTTTGGCACATTCTCTGTACAAATAACCTGGTTTGACATTCTTTACACCAATATGTTATGTCAGAAGCAAATGCCCCAGACCCAGTGACAGCACCATACTTCTTTTTATGGTTGGGGGTGGAGGGCCAAAGTAAATTTTTGTGGGGGGGGGGGGGGGATGGTGAAGAGAAAAGTGATTATTTGGGGGGCCCACATCCCAAATTTTGAGGATGATTTTTAACCAATTTTGCCCAAAAATCGCTGATTTTTTGCCCACTTTAATTTGTTCACTTTATACGCATCCCCCATTATTCATGTTTTACTTGCCTTCGGACACATTATTCTTGCATAAACCTAAACATCTTACCTCATTTCTTAATAAAAACCTTTGTACTTTGGAATAGGTTATTAATAGCCAACGTATATAATGTTAACAAAAGAAAATCCAGGAATTGCCTCTACATTGAACCCATTGACATTTCTGTGACTCTATGGTCTGATAAGTCAATGGCGTTTGAGACATGAGTTCACGTACGTAATAAGCTTAAATATTCAATTCTGCCCTCATTATAAAGCCCTATGACGAAGTAGGTATGTACTTCTATTTGTGTTAGAAAAATGGAACTTATCATTGATTAATAAAGTTAAACCATGTTCATTTTTTTTGTAAACATATCTTCGAGATCATTGCGTCATTTGATCAGTCAACCGTTTAGCTCACCGAGATAAACCAGAGATCCTGAAGATATATGTTACATAGTTTCTGAAAAGATTAAACAACTCAAATCTTGTTGTCAAGTTATATCGATCAGGGTTCATCCCTAGAGGAGGGGTTGTGGGAGTACCCAAGGGACAACGCCCATTAAGCTTTGTCAGGTGAAATTGGCCACCTCATCAGCAAATGTGTCGACTTGTGGCAAGTCTGTCTTAATGCGACAAAGATGTAGAGTGAGGAAGCATGTATCGTAGTATTTTTCAATGTATTGCTGATAGGGTGTTTGAAAAAAAAATTAATCATGTTCTCGGACGCGCGAGCGTCGCTTGCCGTCACGGTTTGTGAAAATAGGACTAATGCGTCAGCCAGCCAAATCTTACATTTCCAGCCTATGTTACAACTCGGACCGCATATAACCTTTGACCTTATATGTAACCTGGGAAAATCATAAACAAAGACGGGTTTCGTGGTCAAAGCCATAAACCAAGTTTGGTTGCAATTGGACTTCAACTTGCAATTGAGGTCAATTTACATTAATTTTTACGCCTACTTTACAAAACCCGTGACCTCACAAGATTCAGATTTTCAAACTGACGGTAAAAATTGTGCGGTGAAATTAAAAAAAAATTGTGTTCAGCAAAGCCCAGCCGCAAAGGGATAGTTGTGCCAACATTGGAAAATGGTCTGGGGGACACCCCTGTCCTGTTGAAGATTGTTGCAGTTTAACAAAGTCAATTGTAATGATCTTCTATGGACCACCTTGCAATTCCGGAATTAATTAAATGACTAGGAATGTCTTAGACATTCCAAAGGTATATGTTTTGTCTATTGAATTTCAAGTTCTATAATGCATCATGCCCAAACAACCTCATCACCAATGCCCGTATGGCAAATCCCCATTATCGCATTTGGTGTAGTTAATTCTGCTAATAAGGCAACTATTAAAGGCTGCCAAAACATCTTTTGAAGATATGTAAATTAAAAAAAATTAGCTGTTAGGCCATTTTCATTTCTGATGGTCCCTAGGTCTATTATTTGAGAACCAAATTGAAGGAATCGGTATGTCAAAAGTGGGGGAGTGGGGGGTGGGTTCCTCTGGGGGAGGGAGGTTGCCAAGAGCTTTGACAGGCCGAAGAAAAAGAAAAAGCTTTCAGAACTCATGCTAAAATCAGCCTTTTGGGCCTGCTAACCAGGAAATGTCATCTCCAAACCAGGGAAAATCTCCTCACAAACCACCTCCAAAGGGAAAAATTATGCTCAAAACACCTTAACAGGGAACAATCTTGCCTCAAAACCACCTCCAACAGGGAAAATCTGCTCAAAACAAACCTCCAACAGAGAAAATATGCCTCAAAACCACATCCAACAGTAATAAATCTGCCTCAAAACCACCTCCAACAGGGACAATTGCCTCAAAACCACCTCCAACAGGGAAATCTGCCTCAAAAACACCTCCAACACCAGGAAAATCTGCTCAAAACCACCTCCAACAGGAAAAATCCGCCTCAAAACCACTCCACAGAGAAAATTGCCTCAAAACCACCTCCAACAGAGAAAATCTGCCTCAAAACCACCTCAACAGGGATATCAACTATGCCTCAAAACCACCTTCAACAGCGAAGATCGCCTCAAAACCAACTACACTATAGGGAAAATCTGCCTCAAAATCACACTCCAAACAGTGAAAAATATGCCTCATAACCGGGAATTTGCCCCTCTGACAAGTGACCACTGTTACGCCCATGAGGAATTTATATTTTGTGGAATATGAGCCAGTATCTTAAATTATTTGAGCTAAGTTGGGGATGTGCATCACAAAATTCCTCTCCATCGATTGCAGAAAGAAATATCTTTTAACACATGGTCTTCCATCACAAAATGGGCTTAATGGAATTAAAAATAGTGATGTAGATAGCTTATGATGATATAAACCCTTGTCATGATCAAAGCAACCCTCTCATGCAACCTTTTGTAAGCTTTTAAACAACCGGGGAGAGAGAGCTTTTCAAATCAAGTTTATCGAAATGTCTTAATCATATGTTTTATTGGAAATTTAATTACTGTTCTGAATAGGAAGCTCGTTCAGGTCAATGCTCTTTGCACATCAAGTCCCAAGAGAAAATTCCCAGACATTAGTCATTTTTCTTATTTCAACGTCGCCACTAAAACGATGAAAACTTGATTCATATTTTCCGCCCTGGCAATGTTTCAATTGCCCCATAGCTTGAATTGTATTCAAACATGTCACATGCTATGTCCAAAATATACTTCTTTCTTGTGGACAGCAGTGGTCTCCCCCTATCTAACATGTAATGTTGCAAAGGGGGAGTGATTGCATAACAGGTGCTAAGCATCGGGGAATGGAGTCTCAGCCATGCCACTAGGATGAGACTCACAACCTGAGGCGAGTCTCAGACCATGCCACATGGATTGAGACTCAACCCTGATGGAGTGTCTAAGCCATGGCCCACCTTGGGATTGGACTCAACCCTGATGGAGGAGTCTCATCCATACAACCTGGTTGAGATTGGGACCTTTCAACCCTGATAGAGAGTCTCAGCCATGCCACCTGAATGAGACTCTAACCCTGATGGAGAGTCTCAGCCATGCACCTGGGATTGAGAGCTCCAACCCTGCTGGAGGTATTGCATGCCACCTGTGATTGCGACTCCAACCCTGATGGAGAGTATCTCCCCATGCCACCTGGGATTGAAGATTGAGACTTCAACCCTGATAGAGAGTCTCCAGGGGCCATGCCACCTGGAATTGAACTCAAACCCTGATAGAGAGTCCAGCCATGCCACCTGTGATTGAGACATCCAACATGATGGAGAGTCTCTGCCATGCACCGGGGTTGCGACTCCAACCCTGATGGGGAGTCTCAGCCATGTCACCTGTGATTGCGACTCCAACCCGATGATAGAGTCTAAGCCATGCCACCTGGGATTGCGACTCCAACCCTGATGGGAGGCTCACCATGCCACTGAATTGAGACTCCACCCTGATGGAGAGTCTCAGCCATGCCACACTGGGATTGCGACTCCAACCCTGATGGGGAGTCTCAGCATGCCACCTGGGATTGCGACTCCAACACTGATGGGGGTCTCACGCCATGCCCACATGTTATTGAGAATCCAACACCTTGATGAGAGTCTCAGCCATTGCCAACCGGGATGAGACTCCAACCTGATGGAGAGTCTAGCCATGCACCTGGATTGCGATCCAACCCGATGGAGAGTCTCGCCATGCCACCTGGGATTGTGACTCCCAAACCTGATGGAGGTCTCAGCATGCCACCGGAATTGGGACTCCAACCCTGAGTGGAGAGTTCGCCATGGCACATGGGGATTGAGACTCCAACCCTGATGGAGAGTCTCAGCCATGCCAACTGGAATTGAGACTCCAACCCTGATGGCGAAGTATCAGTCATGCCACTGGGATTGAGACTCCAACCCTGATAGAGAGTGTCAGCCATGCCACCTGCAATTGAGACTCCAACCTGATAGAGATTCTCAGCCTGACCACCTGGGATTGAGATCCAAACCCTGATAAGAGTCTCGCCATGCCACTGTGAGTGAGGACTCCAACCCTGATGGGGAGTCTCAGCCATGTCACCTGTGATTGCGACTCCAACCATGAGGGAGAGTCTCAGCCATTGCCACCTGGAATTGAGACTCCAACCGATGCGAGGCTCAGCCATGTCATGGGATTTGCGACTCCAACCGATGGGGAGTCTCATCCCATGCCACCTGTGATGAGACTCCACCCCCTGATGAAGAGTCTCAGCCATGCCACCTGCGGAATTGAGACCTCCAACCCTGATGGGGAGTCTCAGCCATGCCCCCTGTGATTGAGACTCCAACCCTGATGAAGAGTCGAAGCCATGCACCTGGGATTGAGAATCAACCTGATGGAGAGTCTCAGCCATGGCCACCTGGAATTGGACTCCAACCTGATGAGAGAGTATCAGCCATGCCACTGGGATTGTACATCCAACCTGATGGAGAGTCTCCAGACATGCCAACCTGGAATTGAGACTCCACCCTGATGGAGAGTTCTCAGTGCAATGCCACCTGGGATTGAGGACTCCAACCCTGATGGAGCAGTATCAGCCATGCAACCTGGAATTGCGACTCCAACCATGATGGAGAGTCTCAGTCAGCCACCTGGGATTGAGACTCCAACCCCTATAGAGAGGCTCAGCCATACCACCTGGGATTGAGACTCCAACCCCGATAGAGCGTCTCAGCCATGCCACCTGGGATGAGACTCAACCTGATAGGAGAGTCTCAGCATGCCACCTGTGATTGAGACTCCAACCCTGATGGAAAGCGCTCTTCCATGTCCACCTGTGATTGCGAATCCAACCCTGATGGAGAGTATCAGCCATCCAGCTGGGATTGAGACTCCAACCCTGATGAGAGTCTCAGCCATGTCACCTGGGATGGCGACTTCCCAACCTGATGGGGAGTCTCAGCAATGCCAACCTGTGATGAGACTCACCATGATGAGGAGTCTAAGCCATGCCACCTGGGATTGAGACTCCAACCTGATGAAGAGTATCAGCCATGTCACCTGGGATTGAGACTCCACTCGAGGAGAGTCTCAGCCTGCCAACCTGGGATTGCGACTCCAAACCTGATGAGGGAGTCCTCAGCCATGCAACCTGTGATTGCAACTCCAATCCTGATGAGAGTATCAAGCCATGCCACCTGGAATTGAGACTCCAACCCTGATGGAGGTCTCAGCCATGCCACCTGCGATTGAGACTCCAACCATGATGCGAGTGTCAGCCATCACCTGCAATGGAAGACCCAACCTTGAAATAGAGTCTTAAGCCATGCCACTGGGATTGGAGACTCCACACTGGATAGAGGTCTCAGCCATGCCACAGGGGATGAGACTCCAACCACTATATGAGAGTTCAGCCATGCACCTGGGCTTGAGACCCCAAAAACTGGATAGAGAGTCTCAGCTACAACCTCTGGGATTGAGACTACCAACCATGAATACAGTCTCAGCCATGCCACCTGGAATTGATACTCCAAACCTGAAAGAGTCTCAGCCATGCCACCTGGGATTGAGACTCCAACACTGATAGAGAGTGTCAGCCATACCACCTGGGATTGAGACTCCAACCCTGATGGAAAGTCTCAGCTATGCCACCTGGGATTGAGACTCCAACCCTGATGGAAAGTCTCAGCTACATACACCACCTGAGATTGATACTCCAACCCTGATGGTAAGTCTCAGCTACACCACCTGGGATTGATACTCCAACCCTGATGGAAAGTCTCAGCTACACCATCTGGGATTGATACTCCAACCCTGATGGAGAGTCTCTGCCATGTCACCTAGGATTGAGACTCCAACCCTGATGGAGAATCTCAGCCATGCCACCTGGGACTGAGATTAAAGGTCCATTCGTACTTCACTGCAGTAGTTAAATGGATCAAAACCATATCTGACTCAATGCAGCAGTAGCACAATGCAATTTGAACTGTGTTGCTGCTGTGCTGAGTCATCCATTTTCACTGCACTGCATTGAAATGCAGTGATATGAATGGACTTTTTAGAATAATAGCTTCACCTACAGTAAATATTTATGTATAGTATAACAGTGCCATGCGATACTGTATAACAAAAATATTGGATCCGGAATTTTATAACAAAGTTGTCATTTTCTTTATGAAGGACTTTGATTTGAGCTTAGTTATTTCACACAGTGATTAGTATATGGACAAGCATTATGTGTAAGCAAAAATCATGATTCGTTTGAAAATTGAGGGCGTCCTCCTCAGGAAATCTCCGAGTCAGCCTATAAATCCAGCAGGTTTAAACCAGTCTTAGTCCTTGGTTGGACCTTTTTTTCTTTCAGCATACTCTGAAAGTGTGATGTAGTAAGTGACAACATTTTTCAAGGTCAGAATGGTCCATCCATGAGGAATTTTCTCAGCTCTGTCATCATACTTTCGGAGTATGTTGACAACAAAAAAAGGTCCGTCCTTGAACGACTAAGCCTGGTCTAAACCTGGGTTTACAGTTAGACTCCCTTTGAGAATACCAGCCATATACTAAGTTATCCCCTGGGTACTTTTTTTGCACTCACTACAGCCGTGTATTTGGCACTAGGCCTGTACGATGTGTAATTCCCATTCATGGGAATCCATCGCTTCCCTAAAGTGAGGGCGATATCCTCAGCAGGAAACCCTAGTAGGCCCCTAGATTATGGGAAACAATGTGGGGGTTAAGGGTGCCAGCTCTTAACCCCAAGTGAACTACCACCTATGATACAGTCTGTCTGATTGGCTCTAAGAGGGCACTACATGAGATTGCTCTCTGAGTAACCAATCAAAAGAGTGCTTCTATATCTCTGTGTAACCATACCACCATTCTTTCAGTATCTCTGATTTGCTCATTACATGATATTACCTGACAAATAACCAATCAAAATAGTGCTTAGATGCCGATAGATATGCGGGTAGTGCCCCTGGGGTTAACCACATGAATCTTATTTATTTAACCTCCTTTAGCCTAGCAGATTCTGTACATTACAACACACAAGTCAGTGGTTTTTGAGATGGCTTCCCAAATGACCTGCAGTCATTGGGAAGCCATCTCAAAAACCACTGACCTAAGACTAGGCTTGTTTGGACTCATTTGAATGCATTTTTCATGCTGATTCAAAATATGGTCATTAAAATGCTAAATTTTATGGTTTTTTGTCTTAAAGTGGGTACATTTTGATATCTGAATGGCTATATAATCATCTACAGAACACAAAGGGTTATTAGTAAGGAAAGGCATTTTGCTGAAGAATTCTTGCTCAGGAAAACATGAGAAAGTCATTCATCTTACATTTAGTAAGTTATTTCAACAACAAAAATAGAAGACCGTTTTTATATGAATGAGAGGGATATGCAATTTTGAAAGTTTGCACGACTGTTTAAAGGTCCATGGCTCAATCGCTAATATATAGCCCCGTCCCCAGAACCCCAGTTTTTACCTAAAGTGGTCAATATTTTGTTGTCCAAAGAAAGCTACTATTTTTTTCATTTACTCAGTGAAATCTTACAGTTAAAAAGTGTTTGGTTTGGATGTTATGAGCAAAATGGGCCTCATTTTGGTCAACCGATATTATAATTTATACAGTACTCTAAGGGATTACAACTCATGTTTTTAAACTTCATATTGTGCTTCTTGCAGAAAATTGACACAAAAATATGATAAAAAATTGGACCACATATACGCAAAGTGCAACCGACATTTTAACCAAACCTAGAAAAAAAACATGAAGAACATTTTGCGCTGGTCGAGGTATAAAATAAGGAAACAGAAAGTTACCTATAGCCAACTTTCACATTTCAGGAAAGTCAAGGCCAACCTATCTTCAACATCATCAATAGTGCAAAGGACTGGTCATGTTTCCTGGTGTCAGTGAATTACATCTCCTCAAGTATCATGTTAGAAACTATGCTAGGAGACAGTTATATTACTGCAGTGTCTCAGCGAGTCTCTTCTACAGGTCCCTGTAAAGAATGATAAGACCTTATATAATGTTCATATATGCAAATAAAACAACTTCGATTGGAACAAACAGAAATCAGTGGTATGGTAGGAGGGGCAGAAGGGGAGAGGGCCCGAATCTTAATTTTTTGAGGGGAAATCAGGAAGTTAAAAGGACAGGAATTCATATTAACTCAGCCCTTTTTTAACTCTTTGCCTTTCAACAAGGATATTTTTGCCCAGGATCGGGCCATTTGTAGCACCTATACCCAAAACTTCCCCTTGGACCACCAACTGGCTCGCATTGCTGAAATATATTCCTCCACCAAGAATAAGAAAACTAGTATAACTATAGAAATGCAAGGTGAAACATGACATGAAAATTCAGATGTTGGAGGGGTATTTGAAATTAATCAGGTACAACTCTTTGTAATTCAAATGACATATGTCTGCGGCTCCCCACACCTCAAGTGTACTCTACCCCGATTACCTTATGGACCACACCCTTGCCACAAAAGTTTTATTTTAACGATTCTACTACAGGATCAAAATGTCAAGCCCATTAGTGCGTTATCCACAACCTCTTGTCCTTTGTATTCCCTCAACATGCTTTCTAATTGTCGAGCCGGATTTCTCGACCTTTCGGGTGGTTATATGCCAAAATGACCAAATGTCATACATAGGCATAAGCATACAGCTAAAAAGTGTGAAGCAAAAGAGTAATACATATTATTGGTGCCAAAGTTAATTTCCCTCCTGGTATTCTTAGTACCTATTTTCGAATATGTGTTTTAACCTTTACAGCATCTACCATAGGTCTGTGTTATTTTATTTTTCTTTAGAGAATTGGCATGGGGTTCAACCCCTATAATGAATGGCACAGGGTTCAACCCCTAAAATAGATTGCATGGGTTCAATTAACTTCTCAGTAAAATGAACTTTAAAGAGTGCTTTGCCTGGAGGGCCACTTGTTTCAAGGTGGATATGATTGCGTGAAACATGACTTACAAAATGCACCCTATAAACAAGTATTCTACAGACAAAAACCATACCTAAACAAGTATTTTTGGCTGTTTGAACCCTAAACAGCTAAGCAAGGGATTATGTCATTAATCTACTCGTTATTATTGTTTGCTTTACCCTTCCGATTAACGGATATTTTTTTATGATTTCATTACTGTTAATGTGAGTAGACATAAGACCACAAAACACATATACACAATCAGGGTTAAGAAAAAAACATACCTTTTCCATATGTTGCTGTTTTTGACAACCCTAATCGATGTACGCGCGTAAATGTATGTGGGAAAAGGCCCGTTTTACGCATTTTCTTGTTCAAACATCATAGTACTTTGATGACAAGTGCCCCTCAAGTGCCCTTTGACCCCCAAACGCGCATAAAAGGGTTTAAACAACAAAATGCACCTCAAATGTGTTTAAGGAATATAAAAGTTGTGAAAAATGAACACACCAAAAAACCCAAACTAAAGTTGATTAAAACCCTCCATTCAAATCATGTGAAAGTATATGTTGCATGAGTGAAGCACTACCAGAAATCGCCAAATGTGCTTTACACATTACTGAGTGAAGCTTGAGACTGATCCCCAATTCTCAAACAAATCGTAATATACACAAGAATGACCTGGGATTCTCAGCTTGGCCCTCGTGAATGACCTACAAAACGGAAAGGCTATAGGGGCATGCTGACGGAGTATTGGCGGGGGGGGTTGGGGGATGGGGATAAAATGGATTCAATTTTGTCCCAATTTTGAGGGATTGTGTAATAATTCAACATCATCACCATCAGATATATCAGTCCACTGCTGGACGAAGCCTCAACATTGTTTCATGTTGGATTAAGCCACCTTCCCCACACGCAAAGTGGGTGAAGGAACCTGGCCACTAGAGTAAGTAATGTATGCAGGTACACAGGCCAGGATGGTCCCCTACTCTTTTCTATAAGGTCTACAAATGTTTACGTGCTCAGGAATGACCCCCTTGATACACGGAACCAACTTTTACATGACTCTCGAACCATGAGGACATGACACCCATTGCAATAACTGCACATGTGACGCAGTAGTGGGGGAGCGAGGGAGTCATTCCATAATCACACTGCTGTGTTATTATGGAATTTGACCCCTTATAGAACTATTTGAGTTTGACCAACGGAAAACCACTCTCGCGGGACATTTGCATATACGAAAGGAGAATATGAGAACCATATGGGGCACATCCCCATATGGTCAACATGGTGTGAGTTGAGTACCCCTGGGACATTAAGCACCATTGTTTGCAGAGGAACTGATAAAGAATACTTGAGGATCAGAAAGAAGTGCTCACTAGGGAACATCATGCTGAACAAAGGTAATCACTGAAACTTACCCACTTGCATCAAAGCCAATAATGTTGAGTACATTTTCATCCAAATCCAATGGTAGTCTTGTGAATGCAATAGGCTTCACTTAAGAGCAGCTGCTTCTTATATAATATATCACACAATCCTTGAAATGATCAAACCCACTGCATCTCCAGATTTGGCGAGGGAAGGGAGATAGCAGATCTCAATTATCCTCCTCCTGATAAAAATATAACCTAGTTTCTCAGTCAAGTTTGATCTTCCCCCCCCCCCCCCCCCCCCCTCCACATCACAACACATAAAGCATAAATATCCCCTATTATTACTGACTTGAAACAACATTGCCTTCAACAGTTATTTGTATAAGTGAAAGGGCCAAAACAAAATAAGCATGTTACTTGCCAGATCACTACAAACTAAGCACACTTGATTTTTTGGTAGTTTTTATGCTAATACACAATAATTCAGAGGTGTGTAATAAACATTTTGTGCGGTCACTCGAAATCCAAGATGGCGGCCAAAAGCCGCCGTTTTGGCTAACGAAAGTATTTGAGGGTAATGTCCTACGTGAGCCAATCAATTACCTTGTTCTTGCGTGTTCATATGAAGATAATTTAAGTATCTACGTTTGATGATGACCCACTTTTGTGGTTCGTGTTTATCTACACACCGTTTGGGGCCAAAAAGGCATATTTTTGCCATTTTTTTTCAAACAAATTGATGCGGATGAAATAGGTTCTCCCCCATATATCAAAAACTGTATTCATAATTGGATCAAGATTTCTCAGGAATTGCCCTGAATAATATGCATTTTGGGTGAAAGCACCGATCTATAGCCAGTTCACTTAAAAGTTATAGGTCTAGAATGAATGGGGTCTTAATAAAAAAAACGCCCATGTTTGCAAATTATCTAAAAACATGAACAAATGGGTGTGTCAATACCAATAAACATGCTATATGTCAGTTTTTGATCAATAACTATATCAATGTTTGATTTCAATTTGCTGCAATGGACTTGCTGATTCAACTTTTTGGCGGTACCTCTTAAATCACAAGATGGCGGCCAAAATGGCCGCTGCTTTGACAAAATGTTTTAAGGATAACGGTTGAAGAAAGCATCCAATCAGCATGTGATTGGGGTCATTTAAGCAAATAAAATTTCTACCGGATGATACCATGCTTGATGTGGTTAAGGGTGGTATGTGCAGCAAAAATGTTAGTTTTGACATTTTTTACCAAAAAGAGATCAAGGAAGAGAGATTTTTTCTACATCCATGAAATTCTCTTCATGATACTTTATACTTTGTAGGACTTTGTCCCGATGAAAATGCAAATTGTGAAAAGACCAGCTTTACAAAATATTCTGTAAAAAAAATTTTCTATAGTGCCCAAAGTAAATGTGTCACAATCACAAAAATACAGTTTTTTAGCAATCTATATAAACATTAAGGGCTTAAATGATCAAGTACCAGTATTCATTACTAGACATTGTGCTCATATAAATTTTAAGATTTTATACTGATCTAGAAGTACATAATGCAAATGCAAAAGATTTAAGATTTTATTCGGATCTAGAAGTAGATAATAACATCAAATAGGGCACCCAGGATCCCAAAAAATGACACTGTTTTCAATTTAAAAAACATAGATTTTAAATAGCAACTGCTAGCATGTCAACTGCTACAAGTTGCGAATTTCAAAATAGCAATTGCCAAAAAGGTGGGGGTGGGCTTAAAAATATATTTTGAGTTACTACAATATGCACATACCTTGGGCCAATACATACATGATTGAAAGCAGCATTCATTTGTTCCTTATAGGTCTTGTATTGTTCTTTCCAAGTATATGTGAAGATAATACCTAAGTAATACTAGTATAGATATATATGTGTTGACTTTAATCTGTGAAAGTTTCTAGAACACTTGAATGATTGACTCGTTCTCAGGATAAATAGATGCATTGATAGGGTGATTCTTGCATTACTTGGACAAGGGCACATCCATGTACACTTCAGGACGCCTGACACCCGTGTTCAAACGTAAAAAAAGGCCAATGTCTAAGGTGTCCGATGTGTTATCAGCGACTCTGACAAAAATTAATTTTTTATTTTTACTATGGGTAGCAAAAAACGGAATAGTATTTTGATGTAATTCATTAATGTTTCTTAATATTTTCACATATTTACAGGAAGGAAGTATTTATCACAGAAAAAACGTAACAGAACACTAGTGTTAAAGACACTATCAGTGATTTGCTAAATCAGCAAATCGAAAAAATCATCAAAATTAGTGTTGCATGTACGTACAAGTACAGGTATACCAACATCCCGTGCAAATGATAAAGACCAGAGCACGAATAAGGACCGAATCGAGTTTTAGTCATTACTGTACGAACGAAACTTACTACAACACGTAATTGAATGGAGAATCGTATCTTGGAACAACTGAGTTTTTTCCTTTCTGTTAATTCTAAGCGTAAAAGGTAAACTTATGAGAATTCAGTACAGACTTATCTTCACTTTGAAGCTATTCCTGCAAATTTCAAAGATTTTTCCAAATCATGTTAGTGATTTTTAAGTAGTTTATGTTCATTCTAAAAAGTGTTACATTTTAGCCGTTCTGAAAATGTAGTGCTCATGCATCAGCAACAGTGTACATTGGGAGTGTGATACATACCCTATACAATATTCAATAAAACAGAGTCAATGGATAGAACAGTCGAAGACATGCTTACACAATTAATTGATAGCCCAAACACAACAAGATACGGAATTTATAACAAAAGTGTGATTCTACGGACTTCAATCTGAACTTAGCTTTTTCAAATAGGGACAAGCATATGTATATGAAAAAAACCACAATTGTTTGACCACTTGAGGGCACCCTCCCGGGAAATCTCTGAGTCAGCCTTTAATCGAATAGTGGAAAGAACTCCAATATGTTTCTAGGATTAGATGGACGTGTGACTTTGTCTTATTTGCAACATTGTGATCCACATGCTTTGAATTTACACCAAGAAAGTCCAGAGTTAATTTATAAGTTGGAGGAAATTACATGATCGAAGACTAATCCTGCATGCCCACTATTGCCACTACTGGTACCAATGGCGGATCCAGGATTTGAAAAAATGCAAAATTACCGGGGGGGGGGGAAGAAAGGCTGTAAAACTGGTCCAAATAGCTCAAAATGGGGATTTGGCAAGAATTTGCAGAAGTACCGGGAGGCACGCGCCCACTCCCGGATCAGCGCGCTGGTAAACCAGCCGGATGTTGTCGTAATGCCGTCCCGGATGCCAAAATTTCGTAGTTACGCTATAGCGTAAGTGTACAAATTAACTGCGGAAAAAAATATCGGTCACGGATACCGATGCATGTATTGGCATCAGCTGCTTGTGGGACTGTTATGGATTTCAAGCAAATGTCTACTACAGAAAAAATGCATATAGAACATGGGGTTACATCATGTCACAGCAATGGAACAAAACTTGGGAGAATCAGCATGTGAGGGGCTTATAATAGGAGCTCAATCACTTAAAGGCTGTTATGTTGGCTTCCCAGGGCAGAGGGAAAGGTATTGTATTGTCGCTACTAGAGAGATACCACATTCTCTGAAAAGCATTCTTATGCCTTTTATGCAGGGTCCAAGTAAAGAAGTTACATTATCCCTTTACTTACAGGGTCATGGAACTTCGGTCCACCATGTTGTAGTTCAGGAAGATTTGATCCTGCCAAACTTCTTCCTTGCCAGAGTTAGGACCTTCAGCCCAGAAGGTTTTGGTTAGACGAACGAGATACTAATAGCTGAATACGGGAACAATCAGAGAAAAATAAACTTTTGAACAAATATGAAAGTCTGCCGGAGAACCCGTGTTGCGTGTAGCCCCAGGAGCGGGGTAATAGTACTAGGGGGGTCAAATATTTGAACTGCTACTAAAATCTAAGAACTATAGCTAAACTATTCCTTAGATTACAGGAGTAAAAACGTCACATTGGGTCACAGGTTGTGCTTCCTTCCAAGATTTTGGGAAAAATAGGCTAAAGGTCATTGTTTATTCAGGACCGGTCAACAATTGTAAATACAAAGATTTCTTTGTAAAAATGTTAAAAAAACATATTAATGGATATGATTCAAAATGATGCTTTTATTTTGCCTAGGGTGTTCCCTTCATAGGGAGGGGTATAATGTCCCCCGTACCCATAGAGTCTACAGGGATTTTGGACCCTTCCCTTATAACAACAAGATATGCCGCAAAGTGCAAAAAGCATTCATATTTGGATTCAGTACATTAAAACATTTAAAAAAATATTTTACAAACAATCTGGGTATTGCAACGGGGGACCTTTCTTGAATAAACAAATGAACCCGCCTTTATAGTCTATTTTCCCAAATATCTTTGGAAAGGAAGCACCACACGCGTGTGACCAATTGATTTTTTACTCCTGCTTAACCTAAGGACTTAATTTGAGCTATCTTAATTAGATTTAGAGCAGTTCAAACATTTGACCCCTAGTAAACTTTACCCCTCTCCGGGCTACACGCAACAATGGGTCCGCGGCCAGATTCAGATTGCAAAAGTTTATAGTTTTCTCTGGAATTTTCCCGTGTGTTCAGATATTGGTATCTCATTCGTCTCAACCAAAACCTTCTGGGCTGATGCTTAGAGTGCCTTTACGTAAAAAAGGAATGGGCCCATACCAAAGCGTACATCACAATAGGCACTGTATCACTCGAGTTACAAAAACTTCTATCTCCAACGGCATGGATGGATGGCTAACAGCTCCACAGTGAAATTCCAAGTGATTGGATAGATGTACTTCCAGCCACCATCTGTTGTTTTGGAACACGGGGGTGGGGGCACTCACATAATGAAATTGATGTGGGTGAAGGCTCGCGTCCAAACACAGGGGCATTCGGTGATCAGGAATGAAAAAAATAAGGGCTTTGGGCGACACAAGACAATGCTTAAAAATAGGGGGTTTTCGAGTGGACGATTTTGCCAACAATTTCCAAAAAATGGGGTTTTTGGGTGAGATTTTTGCAAAATTTCTTAAAAATAGTCTTTTCAAAAATTTTGTAAATTTTCACCCAAAATAGGGGTCTTTGGGTAAACAGTGGTATAATTAAAAAAAGGGCTGTGGGTGAATTTTCAAAAGTTTCATTGGGTGACAACGATTGCTGAAAAAGGTCACTCACAAGATGGGGTGTCCCCGGGTTTTGGGGACGACATGTTGCGGCTGCATGCACGATTTCATTCCTACTAATGTGGGTGCAAGACAAACGGAATGAAATGTACAGTGATTTGCACTTTCCAAAGGAGTGCAAGAACCAGCGATTAATGCAGAGTTCTTATTTATGATGTAGTATTCATTGCAATATAGAGAGAAGAACAATACAGATCTGAGACAAAGTTACTTAAATGACTTGGTTCATCGTGTGGATAGCCTATTGCCTAAGTATGGGCAACAATGTAACCAACTTCAAATTATAGTTTTATCACAGAATTTCTGGCCAAATTGCATTTGAAATGACAACTTGCCAGAGGTGAACACTATGCTCACACACTCAGTGCTAAGTACGGGTTCTTTTTAAGAGCTATGTAAAATGTTACGGTTTTAAAGTGAAAACATCAGTAGAAAAATTTGATTTGCTGTAAAATGACAAAACCACATGAGGTTTTCGGTCATAGATTATCAGCGGGCCATTTTTGACGTCATCTTGGATTTAGAGGTTACCACAAAAATTAATCAGTAAGGCCATTGCGAAACTGAAATCAAACATTTATGATCAAAAAACTGTCATATAGCATTTTATATGTGATTGCACACATTTTACTTAGGGCACTAACTTTTTTACAACTATGTTCTAAAGCTGGCCTTTTCACAGTGGGCATATTTTATAGGACAAAGTCCTACAAAAGTAATAAGTACTCATGAATATGAATTTTCATTGATGTAGACAAAATGTCTCTCTTTCTGATCTCTTTTTGGTAAAAAAATGTCAAAAACTCACATTTTTGCTGCATTACCACTTTTAAACAACTTAACTCCATCAAGCTGTATAATCCTGTAGAAAATTTTATTTGCTAAAATGACACCAATCACATGCGACTGGAGGCTTTCTTCAACCCCGTGCTTCTTAAAAACATGTTTTGGCAAGCAGCGGCCATTTTGGCCGCCATCTGGATTAGAGGTACCTCAAAAACGTTGAATCAGCAAGGCAATTGCAGCACAATGAAATCAAACATTTAATATAATTGGTGATCAGAAATGGGCATATAGCACTTTTATGTGGTATTGACCAACATTTGTCAATGTGTTTGGAGAAAATGTGCAAAAATGGCGGTTTTTGTGATTAAGACCCCATTCATCATTAGACTATTCAACTTTCAAGATTAAAATTGCTATGATCTGTGATTTACACAAAATGCATAGTAGATGAGGGCAAATTCCTGATAAGTCTTGATCCAATTATGAAGAACAAATTTGATATAGGGGAGAAACGATTCACGTCCGGCATTATTTTGTTGAAACAAATGCAAAAAATAGGCCTTTTGGCCCAAAACGTGTGTAGATAACAACGAAACCCACATAAGTGGGTATCATCATGTGATCTTAAATTATCTTCCATATGACACCAAAAACAAGGTGATTGAAGGAAGATCACATAGGACATTACCCTCACAAATTTACTGTCGTTAGCCAAAACGGCAGCCATTTTGGCCCCGGCCATCTGGATTTCGAGGTGACCGCAACAAAATTAAATTAGCACACCTCTGGATTATTGTGTATTATAATAAAAACTCCCAAAAAAAATTCAGTGTGCTTAGTTTGTAGTGATCTGGCAGGTAACCCAAAAACTAAGCATGATATTGGGATTTGGCCCTCTCGATTAATACCCCCCCCCCCCCCCCTCCCCCCCAAAATAGGCGATATCTATTACGGCCCGTGTTTATTCAGTACAAGAGGAAACTCTCGTCCGTGCATGGTGTGTAGGCGATCAGGCTTACTTATGTGTACTGAATTCGGGACAGCTGAACTCATGTCAACAGCGATGGGGGTTGAAAAAGTTCACAATCACTCACCACGGTCTACTTCACATCGGGAAACCGGACAATATTTGCTCTATGTCAAATGAGTTCTTGTTCGGGCTTTCGCATCTTTTACTATTGTCGTTTCTTTCTACAGTAATTGCAGTGGGATATCTCTCACAATCTTCTCTTTTACTTCGTCGAAAGGAGTAGTCTGCCGGTGATCATGATGAAGGAGTCCCATACGATTCCAATTCAATGGATCCCGTCATTAGACTACGAGGGATCATGAAATTAAATGCTACTTGGGAATTGTGCTCACATTGCATGGCATCCAGCCATTTAAATTGATGCTTGGACCATGTACAGTTCCATTGTTGTTGTCTGTGGCTATGGGCAGATTTAAAGCCACTATCAGTGATTTTTTCACAATGTAAACAAATCTTTTTTCATCAAAGTCCATTTTTTTTGCACTGTTGTATTCGAAATTGTCATAGTAAAGACCCCTGTAAGTGGCTAAGCGTAACACACCGTACTTGTCAAGAAATTATTATTTTTATGCTTTGTTTACTAATAAAAGTCGGGATCTGACTTTTTTAAAGGCTAGAAACAGGCGTAAATTGCATCTTCAAGACCGCTTTAAAATATGTGTCTGTTTTTCACATAGGACAGTAATATAAGGTGTTGATATGACCTAACTTTAGCAATTTAGAGACAAAATGGGCATTTTGAATTTGGAAAAAATGACTGATAGTGGCTTTAAAGTAATAATAGTGCATTTTTTAAGAGCGCACCCAATTTTCAAAATTTGAAATTTGTGCAGTTTTGTTGGCAATTGTCTAGTAAACTATACCTGTGAAGGGTAATTCTCAAAATTGCATAAATTTATCATAAACGAAGGGGTAGCCACAATTTGCGCACCCACTGCAGTCTGCACCCAGTTGAATTCAGCAGCCTTGACGGAATAGAGTGCATGTGATACCGAACTTTATTCCGTCAAGGCTGCTGAATTCAACTGAAAAAAAAAATTGTTGTTTGTTCGCGTCGCCGAACAGTGCCTAAAATTACAATACAAAGTACCTTTTCATGTGAAGTTAATCTTACAAAAATGTAGAAGAATATCATAGGAACAAAAAAACAATCGAGGCACTGGTGTTGAAATTCACGACAAAAAGTGATATTTTCGATCATAACTGTGCCCTACTTGTCATCTGCCGGACGATTACACAACTATAGTGCAACGTCACAGACAGGGTAAGTTTTCTGGTATTCTCTTTAACGCTCTTAACCGTATGTTTTAGCCGACTTGAGACTGGTACAAGTTCCTGGATGGAAATGGACACAATACGAGATGTATTATGGGGATCGTGCAAATGGTCTATTGTAAATGAAAATCATGGGACGGTCAGCAGATTTTTTTTGTTAGTTTGTGCTAATTTGCATAAAAAAATGAGTCAGCAGATTTTTCTAGGGTAGGTCAGGTTACATCAAACAAACATTTTTTGTCTAAATGTGGGGCCCTCTGGTCATTACACACCACATAGTGTGCCCTCAACCATCTCTGCCTAATGGACTCTGCCTAATGGACTCCCTACATCCACTCATGGTTGTCTTGTCTGCTAGAATGATGACATGGCATCACTTTGTCAGAAAACAATAGAAACGGTAGACAATCCTGTGGTCAGAATTTAAAATGCAGGCCTTTCACACTACACCAATAAGAGCTAATAAGGAATGTGCAATTCAGTGATATTCAAAGCGAACCCAGAGAGCAGTAGCATAACAGGCGGGGGGCACATTGCCCCGCCCCAGCACTCTTACCGGGAAAAGCAGCTTGATCTACCGGGAAACGGAAAGGAAGAAAGGAAGGAAAGGAAAGAGAAAGGGGAAAGAGGAAAGGAGAGAGAAGAGAGAAGAGGAAGGAGGGAGAGAAAGAGAAGGGGAAAATGAATGAGAAGGAAATAATGAGTTTTCTCAGAATTTTGAACCGAATAGAAAACAAATTGGCGCCAGAAAATTTGGTGCCGGAAAAATTGGCGCCGGAAAAATCGGGAAAAAGTCTTGCCCCCGGAGCGGAGGCTCAGGTCTTGTTATGCCCCTGCCAGAGAGACCATTAAGTTCACAGAGGCAGGGGCGTAACAGGGATCACTTGTCAGAGGGGGCAAATTCACGGTTTTGAGGCAGATTTTCCCGGTTGGGGGTGATTTTGAGGCAGATTTTCCTAGTTGGAAGTGAACATTTCCTGCAGGCAAAAAAGGGCTGATTTAGCATGATTTTCAAGCTTTTTTCCCCCCGTCAAAGCTCTCTTGGGTGGCAACCTGCCCCCTTCCCCCTTCATTTATATCATTTGAGTTAAAGAAGACTACAAAGGCATTGTGCTTGGGTCTTTTCTTGACCTTTGAACCCTGATAGATTATGTTTAGATTACTTTCTAAATGTAAACAAGTGAAAATTTCACTTCCAAAAGAGTGAAAAACACTTATCTCAGAGTGGTTTAGAAGCATTCCACTAATTATTTTGAGAGTCAAATTTTCATTTGTTTACATTAACAGAGTATATTACATAAGTCAATGTTTTTAAGATAACATTCAGGAAGCCATCTCAAAACCACTGACCTAAGACTAGGCTTGTTTGGACTCATTTGAATGCATTTTCATGCTGATTCTGATTACAGTCTTGGTAAAAGGCATAATTTTTAAATAGCTACAAAAAAAGGAATTATTTGATCTCAGAGTATCCGTAGCTGCAATGCCCAAAGCAACCTCCTGTCAGTATAAAATACATGTACATGTTTTTAAACATTTTTTACAATTTCTTTCTGAAAACTAAAATGTAAGGGTCACTCCTCCATCGTCATGCCACGTGTCAAAATTTATTATACAAAGAAACAATTTCTATTGAAATCATTGTGCAATCAGAGGGCGGAGGATATCTTGCGGAAGCGTGTCTGGGCTGATTGTCTTTTAACACATTGCAAAGGGCAGTGTTTACGTAGGTTTTAAACACACAAGTCATGCTTTTTGACATGGGCTCAAAACATGCTGACAGATCATTTCTTAATGATCTAAAAACACTTACCCAAGACTTTGCATGTTTTTACTCATTGGAACGCATTTTTTTTTCAAACTGACTTCAAAAATAGTTGATAGAATTAACAATTCTAAATTTGTTTGAAAGTGTTAAAAGAAACTATCACACTTTAGCAACTTGATTTGACAGTAGCATGAAAGTGATAAATAGGTGAAACATCCTGAAACTTATTTTTACTTTAGACTAGGCCAAGTAATATGCACCCTCAAGGTTAAACAGTTTTAATATTCTCAATCAGGCACTTAAAGGATCTATCCTGAACTTTTTCCGATACCATACAAACAAGTTATTTCCGAGCAAGAATTGTTTGTGAGTTTCAACAAAGATTTTGGGCTACAAATATATCATGCTACAAATCACTTTTCAAGTTACAGTATATGTATTTGATTTTTAGGTCCACAAAATAATATTTCCACAAAAAAATTATTGCATTAAATATAGATCTAATCATTATTGTTTTGTTTTGACTTTGGTGTTCCTATCAACTTGTCAGGCTCTATTACTAGCCTAGTACTAGGGCCAAGGAAGGGTGTTGTGCCTCCTGTTCTTTTTCTCTCAGGACAAGAAGTGAAGAGGTGCAAAATATGTATGAAGACACAGTTGTTTGAAGATCTCATTTATTGTGATTAAAAACACAAAAACAAAAACAGAATAAAAACAATTAATGTTAAGATTAACACATTTTGATATCTGAGATGGATTTTATGTATCCCACTTGCTACAACCAGCAAAGATTTAGAGCTGACAAAATGGAATTTTTCTTTAAAATGTGTTTACATGGATCTCTATTGAGATTGGGCAATAGAGGGTGCTATAACCCTGAATCTAGTGGGTCTCCAGGCAGTGGTGGTCATGAAATCCCAAATTTAGATGTTGCCATTGGTTTATCATATAGACCCTAACTCTAGATGAAGAATCTCGAATATGCTATTTATATATGAATAAAGGATGAAGACAAGGTCATAAATAGGTCACAGCCAAATTCAAAGTGACCAAATCAGTTGTTTAGGGGGGTTGGCAGTCTATATTGCTGTCTATTTTTATTCATTTTGGTGAGTTGCTATATTGAATGGGGCTTGGCCAACATTGTCTGTGGGTCTCTAATCAGTAGTTACAGAACTCCTCCCCCCCCCCCACCCCCGGTACTTTTGACTCTGGATGCTACCTTATTGTTATTTTTGGCACACTTATTAACATAACTTGTTAACTGTTATGTTCAACCACACAGAGCTCTTCATCCAGTTGACCTGCCCTTGTGAAGGAAATGCCTTTTATACAAGTGATTCTTGACACAGAGTGTGTTATTAACCCTCTGACGTCTACCACTTTTCTTAGAGTATTTCCGATTGGCTCATTACATGAAATAACATGAAGTAACTGCCGAGTAACCAATCACAGTAAACTAGATGTATTTACCTTTCACGCTTTTCTAACCATGTCTCTGATTGGTTATTCATATGGATATTTGATTTAATTAGCCAATCAAATTGGCCGGTATAGTACTCAGGGGGTTAAGGATAAAGCCTATAAACCGTTCACATAAATTGAAAGACGGTACCACTTTCTGCGCTTCAACATGTTTCAAAAGGAAATCAGACCTAACTTATTGGGTGTGTACAGGGAACAAAACAGGGATTGTAACAATTTTCTCCATATGTATATACGTATGATATGTCTTTTGTCATATCGTATGTATACATACGATATGACAAAAGACATGAATCTGGGATTGGCAAACATTTCGGTTTTGATTTAGTCGTAATATGATCCAAGTTTGACCTTGGAATACAAACTGTCTCAAACAAAAGTGCCAGAGATTTTTTCACATGTGAAATATGATTTTAGTGATAATATAATCCAAGATAGAACTGGGCATTATGCAGGCGTGTACATTTTGCTTCTACCCGGGTAGATTTTGTATAGGTTATATTACATAAGTCAGTTGTTTTTGAGATGGCTTCCCAAATGACTGCAGGTCATTTGGGAAGCCATCTCATAACTCACTGACCTAAGACTAGGCTTGTTTGGACTCATTTGAATGCATTTTACATGCTGATTCCAAATATGGTCATGATAATGCATAATTTTGACACTTTTAAAACAAGCCTAGTCTTAGGTCAGTGGGTTTTGAGATGGCTTCATTTGGGAAGCCATCTCAAACACCATGACCAAAGTCTAGGCTTGTTTGTACTCATTTGATTGCATTGTTCACACTGACTCCAAATATAGGCATGAAAATGGATAATTTTAACATTTTTGCACAAATATTGGATCTCTGAGTCAACTTTGTCACCTATACGGGGCCCAAAGGGTTGTGGATTTACATGCTCAAGCGATTTAATGACTGCAAACAACCCCGGCCATATTGTTGTTGTTGTTGTCTTTAGTATGAACATGCCTTCAGCAATTCTAAACTGATTTCAATCAGATTCAATATATTAATATCATAAGGTACATTGACATACACATCTCCAAATACTAAAGCTGGGAGTGCAACTTTTATTACAAAATCACCCATATGCGACAATTCAATCATTACATCCTTTATTCATTCACAAGTTGGATGTGGACATGTGTAAGGAATATACATGTCATAATCTTAAAGTCTGACTCAGAGATTTCGAAATATTATTTTTTTGTGTAATAATGAAAAATAGTCAACGAGAACTCAAGCTGTAACCTAAAATGCACAATTCCGAAATTTGAGATGAATCGGATTTTTCGTTTTGATGCAGTAACATTTATGTGTAGTATTACCCCCATAGGATACTGTGTATTACAAAAATTCCGGATCCGGAATTTTATAATAAAGTTGTGATTTTCTATATGAAGGAATTCGATTTAAGCTTAGCAATTTTCACACAGTGATTAGTGTACGGACAAGCATTATGTACATGCAAAAAACACGATTTTTTTTGGAAATTGAGGGCGCCCTCTCAGGAATCTCTGAGTCGGCCTTTAAGTCAAGAAATTTGAAAGAACTTCCATCAAAAGATTTCTTACCATGTCTTCAGTATCATTTGCAGCCTAAGGAACACAAAGGTCAGTCTGGGAAATTTCCAACTATGGGCATGTTATTTATCCACTGCAAAATCTAGATTCTCATCAGCACATAGTTTTGAACTATTACTCACATGACCTTTGACCTTGCCACATGACCTCTGACCTCATCAACAAATGAGGGATCCCATGTTGCACTATGGACTCAAGCTAGAACTTCAACTTTTCAATGAAGGGACAATTTTACATTTTTAGCCTATTTTGTCAACTTGACCTTACATGACCTTTGACTGATCCCCCTGGCAAGATGACAGTATGGAACATGACCTCAGATGACCTTTGACATTGGTTCATGACCTTTGACATCATCCACATGTGAAGGAACCCCTACATGGGACATGGACATGGCTTGGTGAGACACTTTCAAATCAGGTAGAAAGGGCAGCTAAGAGGTGCAATGGGGGATGACCCAGGCACTAAAAGCTCCTTTAGGCCTGACAAAAAGCAGCCAATTTTACATCTTTTGGGTACAAAAACCCCCAAAAAACAGGGAGGGTCTCAAGCACCCAGGCCATCTGAACATGCCAAACAAAAAAATGGATACAAAAATTAACCCCTTTTCAATTTGACTGATTATACACAAGCATTCTAAATTTGCTCAAACTACTTTTTGAGGAAATGACGGAAATCTGTAAGGCGGAATAGATATGCCATGAAGACTTACGCAAGCGTACCGTTAATGCTGAATTCAAGATTTGTAACATTCATATGTCAATTAACTGTCAAAGAACATTTTAATGCTAATGATTATTTGACATACAAGCCAGGTTAAAACGGTCATGAAACTCCAAGGGTTTGAAACTCCCGTTGTGAAAATTAAATCCAATTATTTTACTCACTCCAAGTTGTGTCCACACAATGGCCAAAATTCTGATATAATCCCCCTGACCATTCTCCTCTGCTTATTATGGAGTGTAGACTGGAAGTCAACATACCGGAAGCCATGGCCTTTCGAAGTGTGATTTCAACACGGAATAAACAAAGCTTACATTACGAGGTCATCCCCGCTCCTATCCCCAACTGTCCACATGGCACGACACCCAAAAACACTCCGGAGTAGTTATCGGAGTTTGTGCTTCACCCCAAGCTTTTAGGGGAAACTAACCTCATGTGCAAGTGTTGTAAAAGTAAATAAATAAAAACTAGGTGAATGAACTTCTTGGTATTGTTCCTAAAATGCATTGCATAGAACTTTGAAAAACCAAAAAATACCCTGGGACGGGATTTACCCAACCTGACCCATCTGACACACTTTTTTGGACACACTTATGAATTCAGTTTCCGATATTTCATAAGGGTCAGAAAAAAGGTATCAGAAAAAGTGTTGAAAAGTGTGTCAGGTGGGTCAAGTTACGGAAACTCCCCCCTAGGACTGCTTTATGCAATAAATACAAGGTATCAACTTCACATGCTATACAGTTAAATATAACATGGGAAATAAAGTGTGTGTGGGAATTTTGTCTAATGGAATATCTTAAATTTAACACATGCAATAACAATTTCCCATACTTTGTTGACATTATAGCATGCTTGCATTTTAACTTTTAACATGACTTCTGATTATTAAAATTTTCACTCACATCAGTGAGTAGTATTCAAAAGAGGCTAATAACATTACAAACTTATCATAAATCTAGCTGTCCATGTGCAATACCCTTATCTCAGACTCTAAAGCCCGACTTGATAACCCGATAGACGGCCCATGTCACTGGGGAAATAGCGTACAGTAAGGCAAAATCTTCGAAACTTCTGCAAAAGTGCCAAAATTGCAGAATACTGATCTCGCAACTTTATAAAAATCTTGAGCAATTTAAGGTATTTTCGCACATTTGCTAATTTTACGCTATCTTCGGCATTTTACCCAGTGACATGGGGAATTATATGAGACTACAGAGACACATAGGTGAACGTGATACAATACTACAGTTGAGGCAAATAGGGCCACATTAGATCACTCATGAATATATTCATGTTCATTGATTGGTTTAAAAGTGCGTACAGGACAACAAATACGTTGTAAAATATGGGCGGAAAGAGCGCGAAAAAGAGAGATCACAGGAAATAGAGCTATTTTCCTAGGAATAGCGCCTATTTCCCTCTAGCCTCGTACCCGTGTTATCAGTTCCTTATCGGTTCTTAGCTGTGGTCAAATACGATAGCTACGACTGTTGCGTTATGCATTGAAGGAGTGCAACAGACTCTTACGGTTATTTCTCACGTATGTGTAGGTCTATTAGTTATGACTCTTAAAAGTAACTTTGACCAAATGTTGAGGCATTTGTCCACAACTGGCTGCGGCCACAGTTGCAAATAACACAAGTGGGAAAACTTCGGAACGGATAGTGAGAATACACAAAAATAATTACGTTATGTTCTGTCAGTGTTCGAGGCGTGTGTTGTAAATAACAACGTTGATGCCGCGGTGCTTTTTATTGTAATGCCATGGATTTTTTATGGACAACGCTGACATGATCTCAACGCTGCATCACTGCATGACTGTGCACGGAAAAGAAAGGTGACATCCATAACATTGCTTATGCAGTTAATTCCGGAAGTAAATTCGGGGTTACAGACTAGCGTCAAGGGTGTTGATATCGTAAGTAGGCGGACTTTCCTCTGCCTAAAACGCAGTCAATGCTCAATGTCTTGGATAGCCTAGGCTAAGCCCTAGGGCTAGCCTAGCCTACAGAGTACAGTACAGGCAAGGCCTATTTTGTTGTTAAGTTAGGCCTCAGCCTCGGCTCCAGTTTACTTTAAACCAATGAAAAAAAAATATTCATGAAGGATATAAAACAACTATTTAATGATCTTATTCGGGATCTTTGTGGAATCTATTGGTCCCTCGGTGAACTGGAGGGCGTGGGTACGATTTACCTCGACCTTTCGGTCTCGGGAAAATAGACCCCACGCCCTCCAGTTCACTCGGGGGCAATAGATTCCACAAGATCCTCTGATCATTAAATATGTATACTATTGTCCCGAGGGGTACTGGCTATGGGTGATAGGCCTTAGCCAGTACCAAGGGAAAATAGTGTTGTGCCCTATTTCCCGCCAAACCGTTTGTTGTAGTATTTATTTAGGTTTATGTAGTTTTATACAACCTCACTGTGGACTCTGGGGACGAGGTGTAGGGAAATAGTCCGATCTATTTCCTAGGGAATAGACGCGTAAATGGAATCATGCAATGAAATAGCATGATTTTGTTATATTCATGAGGTTAATTGTATAAAATATACCCCTATATGGGGCCTTTTTTTTGCCAAATATTGATGATTAGCAAATCAGTACAATAGTTACTCCAACCCATGTGGTCATAGTTGTCAGAGAAATCCTGTCCACCTTTGTTGAAAGAGATTGTGTATGTGACATTTCCAGACAAGTGCATCCCATGGGGGAAGTATGGGTAGTGCCACTATTATTTATTGATCCCTACATTTCAGGTTCTTTTTCAAGTTCCAGCTGACGCCCCCATTTCTTATGACCATTTCAATTTCATGTTACAAAGCCATATTCTACCAACTTTTCTTCAAAACCCCCTAAAAGTAGCTGGAAAATGAGGAAGGAAAATCGAAGCTGTATTTCTGAAATTTCGGAAAAACCAGTTCCGGAGACCCTGTTTTTTTGGCCTCAAATCAGCACCGGAGCCCTCAATGTTTGGAAAACGGGAGGCACAAGGGGTGCAGAAATTTGTTCTTTCCTCAGGAGCAAAATGCAATGTTTACAAAGGATTCCTACATGACTTGTCAACCATTCCTCGGAGCAGCGCTACCAGCTCCACATTCTGCACCCTGAGGCACATACCTACCCAACAAAAAGTTGAGACCATAACCCCCCCCCAATTTGTATGCTCAGAAAATCTCCAATGCATCCCTTTAGGATTTTATCTTGTTTTGGAGACACCCTCTAAAAATGTTCATTGACCATGCGGCCACCTTACAGACTTCCTGGCCTCTTTTTCCATGGGTGAGAGAGTCCCGGAAGCTGCAAGGAACTTGTTTGTTTCCTTACAAAAATTAACCCAACTTCCTCATGGCTCGCATACTGATTGATTGTTAATTGGCAATAAATACATATGTTAATAATGAAAGGATTTATGAAATCTTGCTACGATTGAACTTGAAAATGAGTTAGCATTAATCAGGGACTGACCTATTATTTTTGTCTTTACAGAGACAATTCTTTGTAGCTTCACATGATATTTTTTGTCCTGCTTTGAACTACATGTATTTTGCATAACATAAACACACTGTGTACAGGGTCAGGCTTTTAACTCTTTGCATGCGGCAGGCGGCTACAGCCACCCAAAGATTAGCATTTGTCTTTTTTTTTTAAACATTTCTAAACTATTTATTTTCATTTGGCATATTCAGAATCAGCATGAAAATGCATTTAAATTAGTACAAACAGGCCTAGTCTTTGTTGTTGTTGTTTTAGATGGCTTTAGTCGATGGGACATGTTCTTCTATGCTGTTGTTTTGTAGTCTCCATCGGGGGGGCTAGGGGAAAACCAAGTGTAAATTCATAATTAATTATTAAAATCATATAATCATTTGTTCCCACAAATAAAACTGGCACATTTCTTGAAAAAGAATAAAATGTCACTTCAATTTCATTTCCCCAATATCAGTGACTAGTGGATACACATAGACTTCAGCAAACAATGGAGTTAAAGATATTTTTTTTTTTTTTTTTTTTTTTTTTTCCATGGGTGAGAGAGTCCCGGAAGCTGCAAGGAACTTGTTTGTTTCCTTACAAAAATTAACCCAACTTCCTCATGGCTCGCATACTGATTGATTGTTAATTGGCAATAAATACATATGTTAATAATATTGATTTGAAAGGATTTATATCGGATTAGATAAGACGGTATGAAATCTTACCACGATTGAACTTGAAAATGAGTTAGCATTAATCAGGGACTGACCTATTATTTTTGTCTTTACAGAGACAATTCTTTGTAGCTTCACATGATATTTTTTGTCCTGCTTTGAACTACATGTATTTTGCATAACATAAACACACTGTGTACAGGGTCAGGCTTTTAACTCTTTGCATGCGGCAGGCGGCTACAGCCACCCAAAGATTAGCATTTGTCTTTTTTTTTTAAACATTTCTAAACTATTTATTTTCATTTGGCATATTCAGAATCAGCATGAAAATGCATTTAAATTAGTACAAACAGGCCTAGTCTTTGTTGTTGTTTTAGATGGCTTCACTAGTTTGGACTCATTTGAATGCATTTTTCAAGATAAATTACGGTCATAAAATGTATAATTCTAACATTTTTGAAAAAAAATGTAAACTTTTGGTCTTTGGAATGGCTATTGTCACTTTCAGGACTGAAGAGTTACAATTAGTGGAGTTTATGCAAAAACGGATTTAGAACTGAAAAGTATTACGACCTTCAGAACTTCATGACAGCTTGTTCAAAATAATTCAAAAGTCATGTGACTGCATGTTTTTCCAATTACAAACAGTCCTTAAAATGGTGTTGAAAAATCCACTTCCTCTTGATTTAGGGAAACAGGTCAACCATCACCTGCATCTTAGTACGCCAAGATTGCTGGTGCCTATACCGTAAAAGTGGAAATATTTGCGCTACATTAATTTTCGCGCTTTTCGTGCACTTCTGAGCAAGCGTGAAATTAAGAACACGCGAAAGTGTTTATTTTGTGTGTAAGTCTATGTAGGATAGCTGAAAAGAGCAAATTTAAAAACAAGTGAAAATGCTAAAAATTGCAGAAATGCGAAAAATTGCATGCGCGAAAATTACCATTTTTACAGTATTTGAATTACAAGTAAAAAACATCAGTTTGTGACGTCTCTTATTAAAGGTGCGTGTTCCGATCGTGTTTGGGACCCCCTGATTTACCCGGTTGTAGTATCGATTTTGATATCAGATGAAAGGCCGTATTTTTCTCATTGTCGTCCTGAACTTTGAGCCCTCAAGTCCATTTCATTTCCAAGATATAAACAAAAACGCCGTTTTAGTGGTTAACCATCAATATTAGCACAGTATTGAATAGGGCTTTACAACATGCATTATTGCATCTACCATCAAAACCACAAGTTTGTTTCCCATGGTACTTGATGGGGTGTATGTGCAAGTGCCAGGCTCTCATATCAAGTAGAGAACACAACACACATAAATCGGAACAAGCACCTTTAATTTTGTGGCCATGACCTGCACATGTAAAAGGGGTGAAAAGGATGTACATTGAAGAAATTCAAATAAAGTGACCCTTTGCCATAACATTTGCCATATGATGGTCAATCAAAATCTAGCAGGCAGGAATTACATGTTAAAAGTAATTTCAGATCTTAACCCTTTGAATGCAGGATCAAGTAGAGATTATTTTTTTCACAAAATTGTCAAAAAATTAAAAATTATTATTTGCCATGACTATATTTGGAATCAGCTTGAAAAAATGTATTCAAATGAGTCCAAATATGCCTAGTCTTGGCAATACCCTGATATAGCCCCATAATATGGAATAAAGCATAAAGCAGCTATTTCATATAGTAACATTATATGAGCATGCATCTAATAGCTGCCTTATGCTCTACTCTGTATAATGTAGCTATATCAAGACACTATCGATTCTGTACAGGTTTAAACTCAAACTATTGACCTAAGACTAGGCTTGTTTGTACTCATTTGAAGGCATTTTCAGAGAAGATTTAAACATTGCAAATTTTAATTTGCATAATTTATAAGAAAAAAAAAGACAAATTTTGCAATCTCAATGACTAGAGTCGTCTGGAGTCCCAACAGGGCTATCCTATTTAGTGGCCAAAACATTAGAAGCTCATTCAGGAGGAAGGTTGGGGGGGGAAAGGAAAATGCAGTGGAGGGGAAAAAAAATGTTGAAGTATTAATTTTGAACTGTCAGTCAGAAAACAAACCAGAAGTCCTTGCATAAGCAGCGGCATATGACGGGTCCATTGCAGGAGAAAGCCAGTTTTAGCCCCGTCTCAAAAATAATCAGACTGAATGTGCATTTTCTCCCTTGATTTGTTGGGTTGCGACCAACTTGATCTAAACTTGGGCCATGTCAATTTGGCTAAATTTCATGTAGGCTTTGTATGACTGGTATCTTGCTTGACTGGTCACAGGGATTGACCTGGGAAATTTTGCAAGTTGTTTGGTTCGCCAATTTCAAAACTAAGATTTTTAATATGCAGTATTTGTAAAATATTTTTTTTTTAACTACACAATTTTTTTAAAACACAAAATTTCTGTATATAGACAGCAGCGGAGTAAGGGGTTTTTAGTATGAGTCAATCCCTGTGAAAGCAACTATAGTCAGGCGGGGGGAGCCATAGTCGGGCTCATAGACGATACGATTTAAAGCATGAAATAAGTTGCGTGAAGAGTCAACTAAATTGAGGGCCCTATTTCCTTACCATTGTAGCCGATTGGAGTAGGCTGAGCATAATTACTTCTACACACAATGCACCAGTTTGGGAAATTCCATCTCTTTTAATAACGTCATGTGATCTCACAAACATCTATTCTTAAACCATCCACAACCCTGGACTTTGCATGTTTTAGCCACAAAGCATTAGAAATTTTAGCCTAATCATGAAATGTTCAGGGGTTCTTAAACCTCTGGATTAATCATAAGCTTACTGATATGTGTTAGTACAGAATAGAGTATAGACACATTGCAGAGCATTATGATTGTATCAAAAACCTTTGATAGGTCTAAGGTTATCACTTTATGGGCAATCTGCCATGATGTGCTGCAGTTACATGCTAAAATAAGGTCCCTAATAGAGGGAAATTATAACATTCCATTTAATCGTTGTAATTGACGCTTATATTCAATTTGCGATATTTATCAACCTTCCTTCCGGACAAGTTCAACCGATACATGTCAGATATATCAAAGATTTGTGTTTCCGACCATGGAAATGAGGAGAAACACCTAGGCGAATGAGGCTATAGGTAAATGTTTGGAGCTAGTCCAGGAGTGAGCAAAGGGTTGCTGTATAGTTTGAACTTTGCAGTTTGCTTTGGCTGGGAACCAGAGGGTGTTGAACCAATCCATCAGGCCCGTCGCCATTGGGGGGGGGGGTGTTGTGGGGGTGGAACACACCCAGCAATCCTCAAAACGAGAGAAAGAAAAAAGGGAAGAGAGAGAAGGAAAGAGAAGAGAAGAAAGAGGGAGAGGAAAGAGAAGAGAAAAAGAGAGAAAGGGGGAAGTAAGAATGAAACAAAACGGAGAAATGGGCATCAGAAGCATGAGATTGAACTCCAGACCTACATAAATCCAAATATCACAAATATTTTGCTCCACCACTCCAAGCCAATTAGTTTGTTCCAGGCTAACCAACGGTAATCATGAATTGTTAATGTGCCAACCGTACTTGTGACAAAATGTGTAAAAGAAATTTGCGAAAACACGAGGGGAGCCATGGGCCATTCCACAGTTTGGTGTACAGTTATTTAAGGGGCATTTCAGTCGGGGAGCTTGCTGAAGTGGTCTAAGAACAAAGTTGGTAGCGGATCGATTCCTAGCCCCCCGCACCATAAACTTATAGGTTTATTGGCTGTCATTGGATTAATTACTATACGCTTAACCTTCAAAAATTACCTTTCTAATAGTAAAATTAAAGAAGGTTCTGGGGGCTCCGCCCCTGAACTCGGCAGGGCTTGATCATGCACGCATCCGTTTTTAAAGACCTATTGGCGCAAGCTATACGTGTATAGTTACCCTTCGGCGGTACAAGCGTACTATGCCTGTATCAGTGAGCAAAGTTAGAAAACCAGTCTTTTCTTTCAATTGGTTACCATTTACCCCTCAAAAAGTGGTAACCTTGAAGGTTCTGAATAGCTGAAATCCAAGAAGCTTCCGGGGCTTCGCCCCCTGGACCCCAGAAGGCGTCTGATCCGCCCCACCTACACCCATTAAAAAGATTGGCACTCGATATGGCAATTCCTCTTGGCAGTACAAGCTTATACATAGGCCTCCTGCCCGTCTCAGTGAGCACAAGATTAGAACAGTCTTTACTGGGTCTTTACATTTGAATTTACCCCTGAAACAGTGGTCAGGTTGAAGGTTCTGAATAGCTTCTTAAATCCAAGGAGTTCCGGGGGCTCCGCCCCTGGACCACAGCAGGGATTGCCCCTGCACCCTGCCAGGGGCCATAAAGCGGGCCAAGTACCCCACCCAGTTCAGGGCTTTCCGGTTTGTATCAAGGCACCTGCGGTGTGCAGATTGGTTGGAACGATCAACAAGAAATTGTCTTTAAGAGTATCTACTTAGGACAATTTTCAACGCCCTAGTGACCCGACCCGTGCCCGCCGTTAGTTGTATCGGTTTTATTCGCTCAATATGCTTCCGAGGACTCTTACTGCAAGGCAATAACAATTTCTTCACTTACACCCCCCCTGACAAAATTTCTAGCGACGGCCCTGAATCCCTAATCATTGCAATGTGCCTATCTGTACTGGTAACTAAATGCAGTGAGTACTACTTAGGGATCAAAGTGTTTCCAAACTTTTAAGAACCACCCACAAGACATTTCATAATCATGTCCTAAGTACCAATGCTTTGCAGTCCTAAAAGGAGCATAAAAGTCAGTGTTTTTATGGTTAGGAATAGGATTTTGTGGATCACATGAACCCTATTGAGGGTGAATTTCCCAAAACTGGTGGCATTGTGGGATTGACTCAATACACCCCTCTGGCTGGAACCATAATCAATATATTTGTCTATCAAACACAGGTCCATATGTTACTTAAGAAATAAAGGTATGATTTTGGGAACCCATGGGCGGATCCAGGGATTTGAAAAATTTCCAATACCGGGGGGCTGAAAGGCTGTAACTGGTCTAAAATACTCAAAAGGGCTGATTTTGCAAAATTTTTGCAGAATTAACCGGGAATGCTCTCGCACCCTCCAGCCCCTTCCCCTGATCCGCGCCGGACCGGTACTCCTCCCTTTACGACTAATTGAACCCAAGGCGATACCATATTTTAATGGAAGAACGAGGCCGGAGCCGAGTTCTTCCCCTCAAAAATAATGGTTTCTCCGGGTTCAATTCGTCCGTAACGAGAGTAACGGTTCCCAAATCCTACTTATTCTCATCTTTAAACAGCTTTATCATTTAAGAAGGTCATCTTTAAAAACTTAACCCTTTTCGCGAGACTTTACGGCTTAAAATACACAAGAAAGGACTGCCAACCGCCACCCATGGCAACAATTGAAACACCGTTTGAACGCAACGATCATACTCAATGAGACGCAACGTTGGTAGGCGCGCGTGAGAACGTAGACAAAACGAAGTATGACACGAGCGCTTCAACTAAGAATAACACAATACGCAGCCGTCACTACCTGGGTTCAATAAAACGAATGAACCGGGCATCAGCCCTGAATTGGCTAACATTTTCATACAGCTGTTTAAGAATGCCCCATACAACTTAATGCACTGTGTGTCCACCGACAACTCTAAATGTAAAAAGTGACAAATTCACCTTCAAAAAAGACTAACACTTGACACTTGCGAGATCTCCCCTGCCGGCTTGGTCAGAGAGAGTTGGACATGTGGAGACGGAGAGTTTGTCACACATTTTCTGGGGATTAAGAGCGGTGAAATCCCTAAAATCCCAAATATGACCATTTGACCTTTGCCTACATACCGTCTGTCACATCAAGGTAACCGTAGATACTTGATCACCCTCCTTGATTCACCACTGACCCCGCAAGACCTTAATAGGGGCAGATACAAAACTTCTGCGAAAGAGGAGCGAGATTTTGTTTTGCAGCTTGCTTCACTAGCCAGTGGACTGAAAGCACACACCATGGCTTTTCATCACCAATAGAGGGTACCACAGTCCCTTCGGCCCACCATCCGGCCCTGCCACCCCTTTGAATTACACCCCTAGCTTCTTATTGACATTTCTCCATGGCTCAGCATGTTCAGTGAACTCTGTATCTTGAGATATCCAAAGAGAGTACAGTTTGTAGTGGCTCTTGCTAAATCAAGTTATCGTTTGATTTGGCATCTGTACGCAACGCAGGATTTGCAGTAAATCCCTTGGGGTGCCGTCAATATGGGTGGGGGGAAGAGCGGGGGGAAACAGCCGCTCCCTATTCATAACAGATTGCTGATGTATACACTAATCTACAACAAGAACTTTTTTCTTTCTCTCTTACTTTACAAATCAGTTAGAGATTTAGTAGGAAATCATGAGCTAGAACTTTTCAGTTAGTAAATTCTGAGCTTGAGCTGCCTGATTTCAATCTTGAAAGACGATACAGAGCTGGCATATACTTAACCCTGTAAGGTCTACGACCTTTCATACACCATCTCTGATTGGCTCATTACATGAAATAACATGACATAACCTTTGAGTATAACCAATCAAATAAACCTTCTATATACCTGTACAAACTTTAGACTTTTCTTATACATGGCTATGATTGGCTAAATACATTATATAACCCGATGTATAACCAATAAAATTAGCCGGTAGACTTCGGGGGGTTAATCTCAACTTATACCTTTCAGAGAGTGTATTGAGTCCATCCCACAATGCACCAGTTTTGGGAAATGTCACCTCAATAAGGTCATGCTATATATAGTACTACTTAAGGAATTTTTATCTTGATCATGAAATGTTTTGTGGTTCTTAAACTTCTTGAGCACTTTTTATACCTAAGTACTGACATGTGTTTATAGTACAGTACAGTAGGGGAGAGTCGGGTAATGCCGAACGCGGGGTAATCCCGAAGGCAGCGATTTCGCTATATTGCGAAAGGAGGGAGACCGTGTTACCACCCTATGGTGTTAGCTGCCTTTGGACTTAATTCAAATGTAAAATGACCAAAATGGAAATCTCGTACATTCTCGCGAGAATTACAAAAAAACAATTTTTAGTGAAATTGAATATTCAGAACATATATTTCTGGATGACATATCACATCTACAAGAAGAGAGAGAAAGGGGTTTAATAGTTTAATAGGACTAGGGTTCCTTCACAGTTAAAATCATGTTCAAGAGGGGGCACGTCCATGACAAGTTTATGAAAGGAACGAGATTACAAACTTCACCTGGTTTGGGGTAATCCCGAATGACCCGTTTCCATGGCAACCCATATAGGTGTGTCCATCTCATCTACATAATTTGAAATGCCCATCGAGCTTTTTCAATATACACTATTATCATAACTTTATGTTGCAAGAAACAAAAAATTGCTATTTTTGTCCCCAAAGTGCATTAGCCGTGAGGTGTCGGGTAATCCCGAACGATGCAATT